>JABUQX010044881.1:0-79183 GCA_015478945.1 Trachelipus rathkii | reverse complement strand
TAACGGACTTAATGAAAGAAGAACGACGTCAACCGTTAGTTCGTATCGAGAAGCTAGAAATTGTTAATACTGGTATTAGCCCTCTCACCTTCGACGAAGTCCTCGAAATGGTGAAAAATATTTCCATCTTATTTCCAAATCTAATAGAAATAAAACTGATATGTAAATGCGGCGAAAGAGTGTTACAACAGGACAACTTTACTAATCTAAAAGGCCTTCTTGGTTTGAGCAAGTCAGCCAACGATACTTTCTATAGCAAATCGGATATGGATTCTTTAAAGGCGTCGGGAACAGTTGTAGAAATTGATTTTTCTAGTAAATTGCGGGATCTTCTTATTCCCTCGTTAAAGAAATTGACTACCCTAATTGTGGATCATAACAACATCGAGGAAGTCATGGAAATCTCATCGTTGTTTAAATTGCAAAAAATCGGAGTTCGTTTAAACCACAAACATCCCCTTACCATCTTTAGCAGCCATCGTGTAAGCCTATTGGCAGCAAAAACTGGTGTGAAAACGTTAGAATTGATTTTAAGTTTCTCGGCTGAGGAAGAAATATTTCCTAGCTATGCTTATATTATGTACGCTAACGCATTTCGTAAATGCTATGATTGTACTAGTCAAAAACTTGATAATTTAGTCTTGGCCGTTGAAATCGAAAACAGAAGGATAATTAAATGGGTAATCAGTCAAGCTCCAGCGGCGCAAGTCGAAAATCACCTGAACTTATTAGTTGGGGAAGAAGAAGAAGGAAGAGAAGAAACGGAGTTAAGACAGTGGAATTCGTTATATACAATGTTAAAAACTAATTTTTTTAACTTTCTTACTAAAGATCATGAAGGAAACGAAATGCAAATACCATTCTGTCTCGCGTGCAAAGGGATTCACGCGATCATGTCGATTTTTTCGCGCGGGACTTACTCAGGCATTGAACAAATGTGCAATATTCATTGCGATATATCATGGCTAAAAGAGATTGAAAAGAAAATAATTAATTCTTGGGATACCAAATTTTTTAGAAACCGATTGCGAAGAAATATTAAAAAGATCGATGGTTCATTGGAATTGAATTTACGAAACGTTTGCCAATTTAACGCTATACTTCAAAGAAACGAAAGCTTCGATACCTCGTCTCCATTCCGCTTTCCAAATGTGCGTAGCTTGAGATTGGCATACGACGAAATCAACAGAATTTTTTGTTCAAATCGAAATTGCGGTTCATTGAATAATAAAATTGTAGAAGCCTTTCCGAATCTAACTGACTTAGAAATCAAACTGAACGGGCGCGTGGATTCGTCTTTCCATAAATGTTGTGATTACGGCGAAATGGTAGAAGATGATGAAAATAAAGCCGTTTTTAAAAATTTGGTAGATTTAAAGATCGACTTTGACGACGTCCTTGTGTATGATATTTGTAGCGCCTCTCCGAATCTAGAAAAGGTCGTTGTAGTTTTCGGTCGCACGTCTATTGATTCTTGCGAAATTTATAATCTTTTGAATAACACTCGCTCTTTCGAAAGAGGGGTGGAATTTAATTTTGATAAATACTTAGTAGAAGATTCATTACAGGTGTTTAACGATTATTGCCGCTTTCCTGAACACAAAAGAAATATCAACCAATTAATCGAGAAATTTATAGTCACTTTGACCGATGTTGACGGAAATCCAGTCATTCGTTGGAATATAAAACAGTATGATTTTACCAATATGTGCGACTTGCCAGCTCATTTTGAGTCAATTGATGACGATAACCACAGCGTCGAAAGAGAAAATAAATTCTTCGAGAGTAAGCTATGGTTACGAGATGATATTTATTTTCGTAACCCGCGCTCTTTTTTTAAGTTGATAAAAAAAATTCGAGATCCAAAACACAAAACATTTTATTTGGTTCTTGACGCTTTCGATAATCACGACTTTTTAACGCATTTTTTGAAGCTGTTGAATGCATAATAAATAACACGATTTTAGTAATAAAATTTGTTATCCACGATAGTTTTTATTTGTAACTATATTTTTGCTTTTTTAGACACAAACTAAACGAACTAACGAATTTCTGGTTTAAAGACGATGTTTTTAAAAACTATATAAATAAATATTTTTTTATATTTGTTATTTTACTTACCCATCAAAATAAATTTTCTATAGAAAACTGGTTTAGAGATAACTAAATTTTTTTTAATTTAAGTAGAAATCAAAAGTAAAGAAAATTCAATTTTTAAAAACAGTTTTTATTAGCACGAAAATAGTAAGGTCGTATAACATTTTTTTAAAAAAAATAGGCAACGTAGGGTGAAAAGGTCTCGTCGACTTTTCAAAAAAAAACCCTCACTCACGCGAGAATCATATCATCACGATCTATTTTTGCGGCCCCTCCCTCTAATAATTTTTTAAATTCTTCGCTCCACCCTAGCTTTTCCACAATATTTTGGCAGTGTTCCTCGAAATCACCAAAGAGCCTGACGGTTAAATTCTTGTGGTTTGGAATATTTAATTCTGCGAGCTGTCGAGATTCGATTTCCGTTTGAATTTCTCGGATGGGTTCTCGATTGATAAAAAGCCGAGGGCAAGATTCGGGCGCCGAGTAAACCAAATGAGCGAAAGGAGCGAGGGTTAAAGAAGCTCCTATTATTATTAATAAGTCGCAATTTTGAAACTCTTTGATGCGTTTACTTATATCTTGCGGAGGTAAAGGCTCGTTGTATAGTAGGATATCCGGTTTCACCACGCCTTTGCCGCAAACGGAGCAAATGGGAATAACGCCTTCGAAAAAAAAAAGTTCGTTTTTCATCCATTCTCGCGTGTATTCTTCTTTGCACGAAAGGCAATGATTCGTGCGAAGCGAGCCGTACATTTCCGTGATCTTTTCAATCGGGATACCGGCTAAGGTATCCAGCGATGTCGCACCAAGATCCCTTTGTCGTGCAGCAGTTTAACGAAGTAGTGAGCCGGAGTTGGTTTAAATTCGGACGGGTAAAAATCTTTAAACAATTTAAAAAAAGGTTTCGGGTTCTTTTTGAAAGATTCCATATCGAATATAGCTCTGGGGTTCGGCAACTCTTCGTCTTCGTCGTATTTTTGTATATTTTTGTATATTTTGATGGTCGATGACCGATCGCCGGGAATTTCCAAAGAGGTAGATATCTCGGAACCGACCAAAGTGATTACGTTTTTACATTTTCGGGTGTTAATGAGGGAAACCACGTCGTCGAGAGTCAGTCGCCGGTTCTTGGAGGTTTTTACCTCGGAAGATGATGCGCTTGTCGTTGATGCGATATGTTCAGCCATTCTAGGTCAGAAAATATTGTGATAATTCGACAGACCTCAAGCTCTTATTTATATAGTAAATTCGAAAATAGTTTCTTATAATTGTTACTTTTTATTTATTAATTTATTTATTATTTTTTTATAATACTATTTTGATTTTTCACGTTTTTAAATGTAATTTAGTTTTCAAAGTTGCATTCCGATGTTTTAGAATAATACTATCTGTTATTTTTTTTCAATCTAACTGGAATCATTTCGTTCAAACGTATTTATACACTTTAATATCCAAAAACGAATTTACGTTTTTCAAAACTATGAAAATTCTAGTACAAATTAAATTTTATTTACATTTTCAAATTACTCACGCTCGTCTAATAATTACTTTTTTGCTTATTCTTTGTAAATCGAATAAAAAAACTACATATATTTTCAATATTTTTAATGTAAATAACAATAAACAGTTTTATTTCATCATTTTTTATATTTATTTATCTTTTTCGCCTATAAAAGGGAGTCGTGTCTTCTACAACTGTTACCACCAATCATTTTACCCTGCGATTTAGCACCTGAGAATAGCATTTTATGATTGTTTTTTGTAAAGAAAATATTCCGTTATCTTAATCTTCTTTATAACCCGAATTCGACGAGGACAAAATCGAAATGGAGGAAAATGTGAAAAATCTGCAAGATTTAGCGATGAAGGTCATCTTGCAAACACGATCCTTTCAAGATTCTTTCAACAGCGGATCGGATTCGAAAAGACCAGCGGTGAATTATTATTATTCTTTGCTCTTCGATTTGATCATGAATCGGTTGACCGAAAAACACGGAGCTAGAGAATTAAATTTCGACCCGCTCTTATCGCTATTCGATTCGGACAACCGAGAAAAAAAATCGGCTATCTATGTGCCTTTCTGGAAAATGCCTACGAAAAATCTTGGTAGCGTAGAACACGGACCGAAGCCGATTAACCGCTAGACGTTGAACCGATATATTGGGTCCTGAGACTCTACACTCTCCCCATGACTAATAGTTTAATAATTCATTAAATCCGTGTATTTCTAAAAGTTTCATGCCTCCCAATGCCAAAAACCATATTTTGGGTGGACTAAATTTTTGGCCATTACGTATCAACAAAGCAGAAAATGTTTAATCTCGAATGAGCTCTTCTGATACGTGGCTGATGTCAATAAACATCGTCTCGACAGTACATTAGTAGAAGAATTAAGGGTACACGACAAACAACAATCAACTTAAGCAATTCGTATTAGGCTAAAATCTTTTTCGACTTAATTTCCTTTAGATCTGCACGCTCCACAAATGTCTTTCTAAATTAAACTAGAAACGTCATTTAGAGAGAGTACTATATATTGGAGAGATCAACCAAAAGTTCCGCCCAAAATCGAAGTATTAGCTTAGAAATTTAGCTGTGTAGTTCATGTCGTGTTCTAATAGCCAAATACCATCACAATATTTAAACAATTAACCAACTAAAATTATATGCATGTCTAAATACTACGCATCGACTTCTCCCCTCAGTTATGCTAATAAAAATCACTATCACTATCCATTAATCAGGTCCTATATCTCACATGCAGAGACTCAAAAGAGTCTAATCCATATCAAATGCATCTAATTTCTCCAGCAAAAACCGCGACGACTGAAGTATATAGAAGAGAAGGGGCATGGGAGACGCTGAGAGAATCTCTTTCTATATTATTGAAAAGTGCTTGTCTGGTCACCGATCTTTTATACTTAATTAGACTTATTATCAAACTATATATTTCCAATTATTAAATGAGCGAACGTAAATTAATTAATGTTGAAAATTGATTTTTTTCGTTTACAATTCCATGTTGACTTGGTGAATTGTCCTTCCGAACCGAGAGATTTCCCTATCTATTATATACACGTAATTACCACTACATTGATAACTTGTGATTAATTTACATATACTCCGCGATAATTTTATCGATCAATTTCACAACACGTTGTTTAATTTTCAAAAATAGGAGTTCGTAATTTATCAACCATCCAAACATCTCAAATATTTATTTCTTAATTAACCTATACTAAGTAAGCTACTCAGCTGAATTAATGACTGACTCTCGGCATTCAAAGATATTGTGTTTTGTAGCCTGGGCAGAGAGAAACTGGGTCTAAAATGGAGTTCTGCATAGACTATTGTCTATATCAAAGTATCATTCGAGTTTCGGAAGATCGATAGTTATTATCCTGCGATACTAATACCCTCCTTAATTATTATTACTAATAGTACCATTATCAATATTAATTTTAATATAATAGCAAATGCGATAATTGTTCCAGCCAAAAATTAAATAATATATTATCCTTCTCCTATCTGTTGGCTGGTTGATAAATTGAAAATAAAAGAAAATCGAATGGTATATATTTAATTCAGTAATCGAAGCCTATCCGCAATTTATCAGGAAAACCTGCGTAAAGTTTAATTTACGTGTCGGGCGGAAGAAATAACAGCAATTTCATGCTGTCAGCATACTGAGGAAGATGCCATATTCCCGAAGTAAACATTTCTCAGTCCGTAATTAATAATAGGGTGAGAGAGAGAACTTCTACTCCGATATAGTATCGTTTGATGTAAGAAAACTGATTATCTACAATACCTAATTTTCTGATCTCTCATTGCGGAGGATATCTACGTGCGTTTATAATGTAGGCTATAATTTTAATTGATGCTATATTAGGAAGGGGGAGCTTGCTTACAGATATTGCTACATTTTCCAACACGTTTATATAGAGTAAAAGGTCGTTGCGTAATGAAAATGAAAAGAAAATAATTATTCAATCATTGGTGGATAATCGTAGCATATTTTTAGAAAACCATATTTCATATTGTACGAATAATATGAGTATTTCCAGATACGACCTCTGACTGGATTCTCTTGAACATTGAATTTATCTCAGTTTTCACGTTTGTAACAATCTTTAAACGTCGTCCTCCGAAGAAACGAAAAAAATGTAGATACCCTTACTTTTAAATCTTCCATTTCAGGATCCTGATGTGCGTATCTTGGAGATCACTGTCGTACGAATGAAATATCATGAGAATTCGTGGAACTCCAATAACTGCGGCCCTATAATGATATGATAAAATCGTTCATCAGCGTTCCTGATATATTTTATACCTTACTTAGAAATCGATAATAAAACGATTATAGATCATGCTGTCCAAACGTGCAGTGCTTAGAGTAAATTAAAGATGTGAACGTTTTTAAAATTCTGGGTAGAATACTTATTAATACAAAATCGATTTTTTTCGAATATGTTTATTCAATATTTTGCGCCGGGGCGCTGCGCTGCCGAGATCTCTGGAAACGGTTCTCTTATCTTATTTTTGCGAATGAGGTAACGTAATTCCTATCGCTTTGCATATTTTTGTAAATTCGTTCTGAATTAATCACTCGTTTTCTTTGAAAAAGGCCCACTACTAATCTAGAATGTTTTCTGATTTAATAAGAAATAATAATAAAGTTATAATTTTTAAATCAGACAGGTGTTAACGATTCAAAACAAAAATTTATTGGTTGTTTAAAATGAGTTATACGTAATTCCTATTTGACTGTTCAAGAAGATTACGGTGACTATGAAAGACGTTTACGGCAATTCGATCATTCGATGGACTTTAAAGCAGTACGATCTCTTCGAGAGCGAGTTTCGAACTTTGCTTTTCATTGAAAATACCTTTGATATGCTCCGAATTTATTCGGAGCTGTCGAAAGAGAAACAAAAACACAATTGTTCTAACAGAGCTGGCAGATCGGTCTATGCGCTTTAAAAACGACTATTTTTGCGTTTTTAATGTAGCCGCATTTTCGCTCTTGTTGAGATGTAACTTAGACATTATATCTTCTTCGATGTCCCCTATCTATCGCGTCAAAAAATAAACTTTCCATTTTGAGCTTTTACTTGATCTCTATCGTATAATCAATGTTTTCTCTTATACTAAAATTATTATTGATCGTCAGTTGCGACGTAATAATACATTAATTGAGCAATAACTTGATTACATTAATTAATAATATCATATATAATAATATCAGACATAATAAAAATAAGATAAAACTAATATATAATTTAATATTAAAATTAATTAAATATATATAATAATAATACATAAAATAATAATATAATAATACTTAAATATATATATAATAACTGTATTACTAAAAATTATATAAGTCCTGTTCATTCTTATTAATTACCGCGGTACTGTCATGTTTTTTTGCATTTTGTATGTATTTATATAATAAGAAGTTCTAGGGTCTGATTATTAAAGACAGTCCCGTTGTACATAATAATTTTTACTATTTATATCGTAGTTTTAAATAAATTAGATATAAGATTTCATTTTGATGATCACTTTTATATTATCTTTTCGTCAAGTCCACATTTTTTTATATACCTTTATAAAGAACAATTGCTTTACGTTGAAGCACTACAACTTATATTTCATAAATATTCTCGGAGTTCTCTTTTTAAAGTTATCCTGAGGTCGAGTTGGGATCTATATCTAGGTACAGAGATATTCCTCACTCGCCACAAATTGTGCTGATCCTTTTGTACTTGTACTTGTAATATACTTAAGAAAAAACACTGACTATTGGTTTTTATGATGGTTTTTAGTCTTACATTATAATTAATATAATACATATATACTATCTAGTTTCTATCCTCTCTTTATTGCTCCTATAAAAAAAAAATGTATGAGGCTGTCTCATTCTTAAGTTCATATGTCAGTAATACCCTGAAATAAACAAAGGTAGTATCTGCATACCCTTCGAGATACTTTAAAAAATTTTTATCTACCTATCACTGACGGTAGCAGATATTCACATATCTAAGTCTCGAATATTTTTGAGTAGGGATAATAATAAGCGTATACGTGAATCATAACCCAGAATTTCGAATCTCATACGAGGAAGATTAATCATATACAGACAAGCGATGAAATGAGAACTAAATATAGATTGCTGCTAAGACTTTTAATGTCTGTATACGTAGTCTTTCCTCTCAATAATCGACCATCTCTTTAATGAACATTACCTATCTACAAGCGGATTCGTGATTCGAATAAGACCCATGCGTTGAATTTCATCATAATATTATAATACATAATTCGGGCTCGTTTACTTAACGACCTTTCTGAATATGAAAATGCCGATCTTGATACCCGTATTATTTATCACCGGCAGTCTCATTGCCAATTATCTTAATATTCGACCTATAGTCTCTTTGATATCGCTATTTTTATTACAGATTTTCTGATGAACGACCGACACAATATAACCTCTGCCATCTATCTGGAGGTTTGGTGAAAAGAAAAATATTAATGCGGGCAATAATCAACGTTAACGATGACGACCGAGCGATAAAAAATAGCCTTAACACTAGTTTTGAGCGATAGTGGTATGTATCCCTAAGCAGAGCAGTTTCTCTCAGATTGTAACTGTTCCTAACTAGCGGCTGTCAAAACCTAGCTGAAGTAATTAGGTAAAAATAAGTAGGTACCGCCGTACTGAAAGGTTTAATAAAAGCTTTTGTCATTATTTCTTTAAGACCGAGTCCTCGTAAACCATTTCTAAAGATTAACGAGCTTAGATAAAATCGAAAAACAATATGTGACCTATTAGTTACTTGTCATTCTGAAAAGTCTAGTAAACTTCATTTTAATTATTGTGTTATTTTACACTCTCTCATCCCACTCACATGACTTTCTCGAGATTGATATAAAATAATATTATCAACTTTAATCCATCAACCGAATCCTAATCGCGCTAAACTAGCACGATGCAAATTGTCGCTGCGGAATTGGCGACTAGAGATAAGAGCTAATCTGAAATGTACCAAAGAGGACGGTCAGGTCCGCCTCGGAAGCTTCGCATTCCTCCAGTTAATAACAAATTAACAATACTTAATGGTGGATATTATATAATCCAGATATAAATCGAATGCAAATTTATCTGAAATCTCAGGTCGTTCGTCGTTGTTCAATTTACATCAAAAATTAGGAGTTTAACGTTTAATACTCCCTAAAACACCCACCAACGTTTGCCTATCTTACTCTCGCGTGAAAATTATTGTCCAGCATAAATACTTTGGGGGGTGAATGACCTAGATTATGATATTTTCAAGTTTCACGTCGGACTAAGTATTAGATATTATTTCTCTTATATATCAACAGAGGTCCATTATTATACTTCCACTTTGCAAATGAATTTGTTATTTACTAAGTCGAAAATTGCAGTAATTATGTTCTTAGCCTAAAAATTTATAATTCATAATTATTAGTCTCTTATGATGTTTCTAATTGAAATAAATTTGAATAATAATAAGTAATAATTCGAATCGTGAAAATTCAGAGAAGCCTATTCCGCATTCGTAACTCGTGAGTAGTCAGCTATCCGAGGTCGCCGTAAAGGTAGAAGCCGACATCTGGTCAGCATCAATGCAGAGTAGCAGTGAACTTGATCTTTCGATATTACTATGAATGATAACACCTCCATCCTAGTTATTACTAAGGAGTGGCATGTAATATTATGAGTACTTCTTACGAAGTATCGTGGAGATCATCGAATACTAAAAATATACATAATCGTATCTCTCAATTTAGCCAGATGGATATCTTACGCGTGTATGTGTGGCACTTTCATATAATGAAACGTGCCTAAGCAATGGTTAAGAATATATGCTATTTACACGCAATCATTTATCTTCATGTGAGCGATAAATGGATAATGTCAGATATAAAGAAAATAATTTCATTCGTTGGATTACGTAACTATATTGATTTTCTCAAGAAAGACATAAATTATGCAGAATACAAGTAATTTAGAAAGATCGATGATCGTTCCTTGAATTTGAATTTTATCGACATACCATGTCATTTGTTACAATTTATAACGTTTATCTCTTTCCGAAGAACCCGATAAATATAGAATCACTACCTTACTTTCTCCATTCGATATATATTTCCTGAATGTGTATACTAAATCTTGAGACTGTTCACTTATCGTCTAACGAAATATGGAGAATCAAATTACCTCAATCCTCCTAATTTGCGCTCATTGTAGTATGATTAAAACAATCATACGAATAGCTTTTATCCGTAATTTCTTTGACCTTCTTCTTAGAAATTCAAATAATATCAGTAATATAGGATGGTTCGGCTGAAAGCTGCGAAATGATTATTAAGGAAGAAAAATAAATGAAGCCGTTTTTAAAAATCTGGTAGAATTAAAAATCAATTTTTCGAAGGTTTTATACAATATTTGTCGCGTCTCTCCGAATCTCGAAATGGTCTTAGTATTTTTCGAATGGGGACGTATCAGCGCTTGCAAAATTTTTAATCTTCTGAATATTACTCGCTCTTTGAAAAGGGGATTAGAGTTTAATTTCGACCTCTTTGCGAGAAATAGAGTTAATTATTTAACTATCAGATAACTTTAACGAATGCGAGTAATTCCCGCGCACAGAACGAAATATCTGAGGGACTGTCTTCTCAACAAAGATCTTACGGTGACTATCTAAGAAGTAACGTATACATCGTTTTACGGACAAATATTCGATTATTCGGTATTAATGTAACTTTAAAGCAGTACGTAATAATACTTTCGAGGCGAGTCTAGTTTGCTAGTTCAGATCTTTAATCATCTCGATCGATAGCCTCCGAATACGAGGTTTCGAAAGAAAAATCGGAAATTTTGACCGAAAGAAAGCTTTTATGTTAAAACTGAGGTTGTTATTAAAGGTTAACTGAATCGATAAAACATGTTCTTTTTAAAGTTTAATAAAATAATATTAAATCGAGACCTCCTAATGACGTACCTATAAAAACATTGTCTTCATTTAGAGGCTTTTTTTCTCTCTATTAATCGATCCTTCAACACATGTTTAATTCGTTACAGATCACTTTACGGATCGCCGATTATCGTACGATATACGACGTGCGTGAGACGTATAATAGAATATTGGAGTATTAGGTTTTGGCACAATATTCCTTATTTAATCGCGCAATGTTTGTAATTGTTGTTGCTAGGCCGTTGGTGTACTATTTAAATTAGAGTTTTGACCTAATATGACATTTATCCGTTCATTACATTTTTAGTTTTAATTTTATACAAGAAGAATCATATGGCAAAACCTCTTCGATTCTTTGTGAGTATATTTTCAGGTATATTTCAAACCTGCTCTGTTTTCGGAATATCTCAAACAACCATCTCATCTTTTGGAGAACTTTCTCTACCTATCCCCTCTCACTTGATGAGAATATCGAAGTTAACAATATACAAATAACCGCCATATATTTTGGCATGATCTTTCTGCTGATTGGCGGTGCGAGAGAGTACGATTTTTGGAACAGGTGGCTCTCCCACGGTCTTCTTCACGTTCATCTCTTCCTCTATCAAACATAATTCAACTTTTTTACTTGGCTGACTATATTAACTACACTGCGCATCATACGCTGTTCTGCAACTACAAACTCTTTGTTGCTTTTGGTGACATGTTATTTTTTATCTTGTGATTTATTAAGTATTAACAAAATTATCATTTTTGCTAGTTTTTTGAGACATAACATGAGACATTCAAACCAATGAATTCATTCGAGTTCATTGCTCCTTCTCTTCTACGTCACATATATCTAATTTGAAATCCTAGCGTCGACGTTTACACTAAGACTGTCCGTCGCCGTCATTAATAATTAAATAACATATATCAACTACATTCGTAATATTTATAGATGGCATTAATTGAAAATTATTCAATAATCACAACGCCCTGGAGGACACTAAAAATTGAGATGAATGAAGTTGGTAAATGATCTCATGAATAATAATGAATGAGATGAATATAAGGAAGTGGAACTTCTCCCAAATAAAGGCAAGTCTTTCCACGTTATGCTGCAATTGAATATAGAATAAGAGAGAGAATGATTGGATAAGAGAAATGATGACGAGAGGAGGAGACGAGCAAAAGAAGAAGAGCCGACACAAGAAGATTAGTAAGAGAGAATGACAGATAGAGAGGAGCAGTCATAGACAGAATAGAAAAGAAGAAGCAAGAAGAACGAAGAAGACAACGAGTTACACCACTCTTCTTAACATGACGCTTACGACCGGTAGGTTGTGCTTTCTTCACTGTAGTATTCTGGAAGTGGAAAAGTAATTGCGTACCGAGTAACGTGTTTGCAAACGCGAGTAATGTAATGGAGCGTACGAGTGATCAAACTGTTACGACGTGAAGGCATGGGAAGAAGACGCCTCGAGACAGAAGTCTCTGTCTAAGATTTATGTCGATGCGAGAGTACTATCTTCGAGAACGAAGCATCCTTAACAAGATTCCCCTAAACAGCGAATCCCGGTGACTCTAATTTTATTGTTCTCGTGATGCGGAGTTATTAGGTAATTCGCGGTTGTGAATCTGAATAGATCAAGAGCTTAAAAGAATTGAGAATTAGTCCAGGCTCGTTATAGCCCTAGTGCGATATGGCGTTCTTGTATGTGCAGAACCGATGAGAAAAAATCTCGGATCTATCATCTTGTGATTTAATTGTCGCGTGGTAAAAAGGTGACTGAAAAAAGTACGTAATGAGACGAACAGAAGATGTAACCGTGCTTTTTCATCGTCATGAACCCGGAGTATTCAATGTAGGGTGGTGTGTTCTCGATGATAAAAGCAGTTTGTGACTAGACATGTTCTCTAAAGGTCGCGAATCGATGACAGGGGGTAATTTACCGTAACTTCATCCCGATAATAGTTTTTCTGGAGTTGAAGGAGGATTGGCAGAGGGGTGGATAATGGTGGAATATGTGTTTCAAAGAGGGAGGCCCCTGAAAATATAAGGAGAGAGTTTTAATGAAATAATGAGAGGATAGAGGTTTAAACCTTTAGATAGATGGCAGAGCTAAAAGTTGAAAGATTCTTAAGTAGTGTTCGTTGAGTACTGTGGAATAGGGGGAGTTCGTGCTCACCGCGCCTCGCCTGCAGTTCTATACGGTACGAATGAAGCAAGAAGAGTGTTGTTCACGTACTCTATAATGGGCTTTTAGATCGATGCTCTTCCTTAGAACCGGTGAGTAAAACGAATCTTTGTTGCAACCTGAAGATTATACTACACCAAACGTAAAGAAATACCAATATTAATATCTGAATGTCATTTATGGTTCGCATCCTCAGGAGAGATGTGCCTAGAACAGAAGATTAACGTCGGCTCACCTAGACCCTCCGCTACCAAATAGCAGGGAATAGGAGGCGGAGTTGAGTCGCTTGATCTCGGGCAGGCTGAGGTGGAATAAGAATGTAGTTGCAACATTATATCCATTATTCTAATAACCGACAGTAACAACTAAGAAGGTATATTGCTAAAGGTCGAGAATAACTCGAGAGGAGCCACGGAGAAACTGAGCTAGTGAGAATGAGTATAAGAAATAGGGAGGGAAGCCTTCCTTGGTTTTAAGCGAGATTGTGCAGGCGATACGCTTCGCGTGAGCGAGAAGCCGATCTTTGGGAAGGAGGGTTAAAAAGCGACAAAACCAGAGATGAGACGAGTGTCGTCAGAATTCTAATTTGGGCTAGAGAATTGAACTGAGCGAAACTTATGTGCAGTCCGGTCCCCTGAATTGCCGAATAGCGCGTCTGTTTGCAGAACACGACATCACTACACATTAGAGCATGTGGATAGTAACATTATGTGAAACGCATTGTTCCTCTATGGAGAACTGCTCGACGAATCTCGGTCGTTAGTCTTGAAATATTTATTGCAAAATAAATATTACGGAAGTTCGTTATAACTCCCATTAATCACTAATCACATCATCTACGCTAATATAGCAAATGTTAGCTATGACGGTCGGGTAAAGAATATATTGGGCCTCTAATAACGGGGTGAAGACGTTAGAAATTGTAATCTTCAACTTTCTCGTCGGTAAGTAATAAACTATAATTTTCTCCTATGACGCCTGATACTAATGTTATCGTGAATTGAAATACTCCTTTAAGTAACTCGGCGAATAATTGTTACTAAAAAAAATTAACATAATTTAGTCGTAGTGGGTTGAAATTGAAATAAGAGATTTGTCGAATGGGAAATAAGGAAGCCCATTTACAATTCGAAAACTGGGTAACATTACAGGGGGAGAAGCGCAGCAGCTAGGTAGTACTGCTCAGCAGTCTATGTCGAAGCTAGCCCAGCAGTCAGCAGATCTGCATGTCTATAGAGCGGACGTCGAGAATATCGGCTCTGTTGCGTGTCAGCGGTGTGAACAGCTGAGCGTCAATGTTATTTCCTACATAATTCAATGCTTATAAATTTGACGATTTGCTTTCGGAAACTTCCTACCCTGATAGGATCGTGGAGAGAATATGAAGACGTATTAAATCAATATCTATTCATTGTTCTCTGCTTTCTAAAGTGACATTTTACGGCTCTTGCGGTTATTTTGCTCTTCGATTGCGCCAGACATTGGGGGTAGTATCCTACTGCAAGCACGTGTCTATTTATCTATCCGATCTACAGATATCGGTGGCGAAGGGAAATATAAATAGAAATAATCGAACCTCTGGGATACGAAATATTCTCTTCAGAAACCCATATTTTACGATATAAGATTATTTTAGTATTAAATTCAGATCGGTTCCTTGTGAACTTTGGAACCTTTACGCAGCGTTTAGTCAATTTAACGTTAATCCTTCAATAGAAACGAAAATAGTATTTATCGATTACTTTCTTTCTCCCCATTTACCTAAATTTCCGAATGTGCGCATTTTGAGGTTGTCGTACGACGAAATATGGAGAATTTTTGAAATATAAGTCACAACTTGCGGCTACATTTGTAGTTAGATATAAATAGGTGCTCGTGCGAAACAGTCTTCTTTCTGAATTTTGCTTTCTCTAATCTTATAGATCATCAGGTTATATGGATAATCATTCGCTATAACTTCCGTAAATATCCGTTGAAACTGCGAAATAATGACTACATATAGATATTAAAATTGAAATAACTACAAGCTCTTTTTCAAAATAAATTGGTAGACATTACTATATGCGATTATTTCAGATATTTTATTATAATTTTGTCGCGTCCTTCTCCATACATCTGGAAAGAGGTCCGTTAAATATTTATGTCAAAGGGTAACGTTTCAACGTTTTGTAAAATCTTCTTTAAAAATTTTTTTGCACACTCTAAACTTCGTTTTCTTTTGTATAAAGATAAGTGATTAGAATTTTATCTCTGATCTTTATTGCTATACGTTACAACTGTTATCTTTGAATCACGAAATGTACGTTTAGGTACTTAACGAATTGCCCCGTACATCTCCCTAGCGCACAGATATGAAATAACGATAGCATGTTCTGTTTTTTCAATATAATAAACGAATTTTATCGATTGATACTATGAATCATCACGTTTACGTAAATTATCATATTTTTATTCGGTGTGAATATTATATGTCATAGTACGATCTCTTCGTAGCGCTCGATTTGCCTAGATCATCCTTGAATATCGATCGATACCCTATACTATCAAGTAAAGAAAGAAATAAGAATTTTCTACAGAGTCATTATGGTTGAAAGACGATATTCTGTTTTTATTAGTCAACTAGCTCTTTTTTTATAAGTTATTAGAGCGGATTTTTCTAGAACCTATTCAAACCAAAAACATTTTCCATTTGGTGTGTTCTATATGAAATCCGATTATAATTTACAATATGATATTTCATTAACAACTATTTTTTCGAATGCTGTCCGACGTATTAAGTGATTATGAAAATATTGAATATATAAATATATTAGAAAATTCATTTTATGGTCTTTTTCATATAGTGTTCTACTGTGTTTTGAACGGGGTAGCGCTATATGAAATACTTTCTGAATTCATTATATGATAATTGTATTTATATTATTATTGATCTTTTTAATTTTATTATTTAACCTTTTAAAATTCGAAAATATTATCAAGTTGCTTATCGATATCTGTTTTATTACTCTATCTTTATAGTATTTTTTTTCCTTGGGTCTAAGTGAATAATGTTATAAAATCGAATCTTAAAGTTATAATAAATTTCAGATATTTTTTTCGTATTCCATTATATTAGAAATATTTTACTGTATTGGATTTTAATAAATAGAACACTGCAAGGCGATGTTAGTTAATTTGATTATTTCTATATTTGGAATATAAAAGGGAGTCCGTGTCCTTAAGCGTAAGTTCGCCGCGGTAAACGTAATTAAACTACCCGGCACATCAATGACATCCTCGATGAAATTTAAAAAAGAATGGATTGTTTTTGGTGATAATGTAGAAATACTAGACGCCTTATATTCCCTTTTTTTTATTTATAACGCCGAAAACTAGACAACGATCTAAAAAACTCAAAATGGATTTCGGAAAGTTTCAAAATACCTAGCATAGATTTAGTGCCTAGTAATTGATCGGTCATTTCTCCTTATATGAACACGTATTCTTTCAAATGATTGGCTTGCCCTGTTAGTTCAAGCAGGATCGGATTCTGAAAAATGATACCTCCTCGGATTGATTCACTTTTATCTTTTTGATTTGAAATTCTGCAATCGGATGACCTCAGGGAAAAAATCAGCGATCGAATGGAATTTCAATTTTAACCATCATACACCGATATTTTACGCTATCGATCCGGGAGATTACCCCAAAAAACCTTCTGGCGATCCTAATCGTGTGACTTTCCTCGAAAATAGCGATAACGTAAAAAATCCGTACTATAGATCGACCGATAAGCCATAACCTCGGGTGACTCGAATACGCGATGTGTCCTTCACGTGGGCGCAGAGAGTTTGCCCCAATGTCGTTCCGCTACGACTAGTTCAGAAACCTTGCCGATAAGCATTATTAGGAACGATGAGATACCGAATACGACTGTATGAAAGCTTGATCCTTTTTATTTAGATCGATTTGCGAATACCTTTCTTAAATTATACGGACTCGATGATAAAAAAAAACGATATTTGGTCCTTCTCATGTGTCGCTCGATAAATAGCTAGAAATATTTAACACTGGTACTTGACTAAGTCTTGTTACCCATCATAGAACTACTTCTTCTTGATGAATGATGATAAAATATTCGATCATATTCCAAATAATAAACTCACTAAAACTAACGTGCAAATGTCGCCGCGAGAGGACGTCTGGATTAGACCTTATCGAAATGTGTAAGAAAAGGGGCCCCCCTCTTATTTTGAGACGGTCGGCGAAAGCTTCGGTTAGCAAAAACGATTCAGAGTTTTTAAGAGTAGATAAAAAAATCATCAAATTTGAATTTCTCTTAGCAAAAATGCGGAAAGCTCTCGTATCCATATACCGTTAAACCAATATTAACTACGTATACCTATGTGATTATAACTAAGACTAATCGGGAAATTATTCTGAAATCTCACTCGATTTGTTTAATTTACAAAATTGGAATTCTGTTCTTCCTCCCCCCATCCACCTCAATTAGTGGTCACCCTTTCCTACCCCCTTCTCTATATTATCCCCTCCCCTTCCTCCCTCCCCCCTCTCAAACCTTCATCCTCGTGCTAGTTCTCCCCGCTCCCACACCCCCATGGTGCGTTAATAGCCAATTTTTTTTGGTTGACCTCACAATTTGGGTTTACCCGCTTGTCAGTCTTGCTCATTAACCCTCACGCCGCTGCACCGGTCAATTCGCATTCTTCACACAAATTATCTAAATAACCCCCGTTGTTAGTGTCTGACTGTTATTTTAGTGATAAATTTTGTATATTATGTGCTTGTTCAATATACGCATTGGGTTATACCATACGCTAGTATTATCTTTTCGATGATTTTTCTATGTTCCATCTAGTTTCGGTATTACGCGAAGAAGATCAGTTTATATTTTCTTCTCTCTTCTTACGATTTCTTATTACTTTTATGTCTGGAGATCTTTCATCTAATTAATGCTGTCTATATACAATATTCTTGTTTTTAAAACACTATAAAATATTATAAATAATATTAGTTCAGTTGGTTTGTTATGAATATTGATAATAGAAATGATCCGAATAGGATAAATACTCATGAATGACCCCTATGCGGCTGATTGAGTTGCGAATGTGATGATTGCGTAACACAGTTTCAGTAAGCGGAGAAAGGATAAGGAGAATGACATCATGCAGTCAGCAGCAGCAGCAGCAGCATTTACAGCAGCTCAGCAGCATGCGGGTATAATACTAGAGCGCTAATTTATAGAAATGTTTATGGAACTTACATACTTTTTTCAGGAAATCATTTCTTACCGTACAGATACGGATGATAAGAAACGAAATCGAAATATTCCTTATTTCTGTCCTCTCGTGCAAATGGCAATTTACTGGCGTTATTTTTTCTCTTTAAATGCGCCAGACTATGAAGGAGCAGTGCGCAAATTATCATCTAAATACCCAATTATATTTAAGAGTGTAATATCGTGGTAAGTGAAATGAAAAGATAAAATTTATCGATTTCCTTAATAGTGGATATTCGAACGTTTTTATATGAAATCCTGATTCAAAAGAGTATCTTTAGATAAAATCGACGGTTTATCTCTCTTGGAATGAATTTACGCTAGCGTCTTGTTCAATTTACATTTATTGAACTTATTCTTAACTTATATTAAAAGAAACCAAAATTTAGATACCCGCTTCTGCCTCATTTATTCACGATATTTCCGAATGTGCCGTACTTGTAGAATTGTCGTTATATACGACGATCCATAATGGAAGTATATTTTTTTGAAGTAATAAAATCGCTTATCTTGGCTATTGATTAAAATATAATCGTGCGACGAATCCTTATTGTCCGTGAAGCTTTGGTATCTTCGAATTAGAAATCCGCTCTGAATTAAGGAACACATGAGGATTACTTTCGGGAATGTCGGTACTTGCTGAATTGTGATTCTGTTATGAAAATATGGAAGACTGATTATTAAAAATTGTAGCGTAGAATTACATAACATCGATTTTTGTTGCGGCATTTGTTCTATACTGAACTCAAATTTTTTCGTGTGACGCAAAAGGCTGGGCGAACAGATGTACGGGAGATTATTCTTTCAAAAATGGGAGGGTGCGATTTGTGCTGAAGTTATATATATCCACTTTTGAAACATTCCGTTCTTTAAGAACGTGAGGAGAGTATCACGATGTATAATTTTGATCTGATACGTTAGTCTGCTACCGCGATGATGTTGTAAGTCGTAGTATAACCAGCCGCTTAACTAATAGATCCTTAATCCGGTACGTGCACTTAACAAGCTTCCATTCGAACGCTATCCTGAAATCTGGTTTTGCGACACATGCTAGCGGAAATCGAATCGGTGGAACTACTGAACTGATATTTGCGCGAAAATTCAATCATTGAGGCGAGAGCATTAAAGCCAATTGAGTTAACTCGGCACTGCTGGCTCGAGGCGGGGCGACACGGGTCTGTTTGCCAGCTAATCTTGAATCGATGCGAATTGTGTCACGGAAATACGCAGCGCCGAGAAGAAGAAAAATAGATTAATTTTTCTAGAGTCCATTTTAGGGGACTTGAAAAGACGATAACATCTATTTTTTTTGAACGTATTTCCTTTTTTTTCATAAGTGTAATATCAGATCACGATTTCTTATCTACATTGTAGCGCAAGCGCATAATCATTTCATTTGTCTTGTTTTCCGCCGTGTGTGATAATCATTGAATGTTTCTCTAACACACAATTTTGAGAAAAGCGTTGCGAGCAGTATAGCAATGGAGATACTTAAAATATAGTATTTTAATATAAGATCTTGTTCTTGATTGTTTTTTATTATTTCTAAAGTGTATTTTTGATTGGTAAATTTGGTGAACTCCTATGGTATTTACCATATCTCTTAGATCATTATCTGAAAATTTAAATTTAACTTAATTAACATTACTTTTTTATTTATTAGACCAGATGATAAAATTTGCGTTTAGATTCATTAATTACAATTCTCGGTTTATTCTATAATGTTATATCTCTGTCGTTTAAGCTTAGTAACTAGTTGTTCTTAACACGGTATCTTTCCCCGGTCAGGGTGCGTGGTTGGTCCTTTTGATTTTCTCTTATGTCAATGAGCTTTTTCTCATATATTTTCTACACATTTCTATGTTTCTTAAAATATCAGCAGTATCTATGTGAGTTCTACATGTATGATAGTGCTGCTCTCTTTCTGGGATCAATAATAGTTACGGATCGGCCTTATTTGCTGCAATATATTCTGTACAATATATGTGTCTGTATTCTCACAATTGTATGAAATACATTTAATTTTGTGGGGAATTTTTAAGATTTTAACACTCTAATTTAACCTTAGATCTTCGAATCTATATCGTTCTTCAGATTTAATTCTTTTTTTTTTAATTTAGTCTCGCTCATAAAATACCTTAGTTTTCTTCATTAAATCTAATTTTTTAGGGTGACTAAAATTCAAGTAAATATATTATTGGAAAAATACGTAATTCTAATATTGTGGGAAGATATCGGTAGGCCAAAAGTCGGCTGTAACGCTTATCGTATGATACTCATAATTCATTGTTAATGTCTTATAGTATCTTCAAACGATTTAATTGTAACGTTCCATATAGTGACGCCTCATCGGGAACTAATATAAGTCGAAAAGTTCTAAGTGCAAATTCCGAAACTTATATTTTTTTTTGTGATTTCTATTATTATTATTTATTAATCATTAAGATTTTTTTTTAGATTTTTCTCGGCAAACTTAGGTCATTGCGCCACATCCGGTCCTGCGCTTGACGTCACTATTATCTGGGTTGAAGGCAATGGCTATTTGGGTCTGAGTAGGGGTCCGCGCCAGTACACGATGGTCATTTTCGTTTTTTCTGGGTTACCTTCGAAATCTTCAACTAAATAATAATAATAGTGTCTAACTGCCTTACGGAATCGCAAAAGCGGCTGAACGCTTTTCGAGTACCATTTTATTGTTAAGCTTAAAGTATCTTCAAACTGATTATAATGTGACTGTTCATATGTCGACGCCTCATCGGGATAATATATAATTAGTCGAAAGTTCTATGATTGCAATTTCATCGTATAACTTAATTTTTTTTAATTAATGTGAATTTATTATTAAAATTCATTTTTCAATTAGAATTTTTTATTTTTTAGATTTTTATGTATTAAAGTCCTTCGACTTATATCAGTTCCCTTTCTCCTGACGACTATCAATAATTTCCGTGAGTTGAAGCGATTAAGTTTAATCCCCTAAAAAAAGAAAGTGTCGCGCGAGCTACGTTAGGGTTCGTCTTGTTTACTGGTTACCTATTCGAAAAGTCATATATATAATAGTTTTCTAGCGTCATTAACGGAATCCCAAAAGCGCTGAACGCTTTCGAGTACATTTGATTAAGTCTTAAAGTAATTATCAACCGATTATGACAGTCATAATAGTGACGCCTCATCGGAACTATATAAGTCGATAAGTTTCTCTAGTGCAATTCGAAACTTAATTTTTTTTTTGTGATTATTTATTATTTAATTTTTTTCATGACATCTTTTTTACGTACTTTTTTTCGCACTAATGGCCTTTCGACCTTATATCATTTAATCTCGCTTCCTGTACGTTACTATATATCTCTCCGTCTTCGGGTTGAAGCGATATGATTTATCTCTTCTCCTAAAAAAGGTGTATATCTCTGCTGGCGAGCAACGTTAGGCTTGTCGTTTTTTTTCGGATTTACCTTCTGAAAGTCACTATATTTATTAAGGTTGTCGCCGTCAAAACGGGAAATCGCTAAAAGGGAAGTCGGCTGAACGCTTTCGAGTACCATTTTGTGTACCATATTCGGTATAAGAGTATTTGTCACTCCATACCGACTTATTGACTGTCTACTTACCGTGACTGCTTATATCGTGAACTAATATGAAGTCGATATCTAAGTTCTAAGTGAATTTCCGCAACTAATAATTTTTATTTTGTGAACTTATTATTATTTCTCTATATTTTTTCATGAATTTTTTTTAGATTTCGCTCAACTTTAGGCCTTTCGACTATATCTCAAGTTCCCAAATTCTGTACCGACTACTTATATAATTCGGGTTGAAGCGATTTAGTTTATTCCTAAAAAGGTGTTCGCCGGCCGAGCTAACGTATAGGTGTTTTTTCTAGTTCCCCTCTTTCGAAATAGTTCTCATATATATATATTCTAATTGCTGTTCGTCTTAACAGGAATCCTGCAAGAAGCTGTGGCTTGACATATCGCGTTCTGAGTAGCCATTGCTCATGGGTTAGTCTTGACTATATTTGATATTCTTTCTAAAACCGATTTATGACGTTCATATGTCGCCGCTTTTTTCAATGAGGAGATCCTAATATAAGGAATACTATTCCTGACAGTTCTATGTGCATTAAGGGTTCCGTATAACTTAAGATGTTCATTTTTTGTTGTGAATCTATATTTATTATTTGTTTTCATGAATTTTTATTATGATTTTCAGCCTTTTAGGCTTTCAGAGAACTTTCATCTATATTCAGTATTCCCTTAATCCTGACGTCTACTATACATATTCGGTTGTTGTAAAGTCGATATAGTTATCCCTATCTAACATAGGCTGTCGTGCGAGCACGTTAAGGTCCTTCGTTTTTTTCGGTATTTACCTTTCGTAAAAGTTCACTAATAATATATGTGTCGCATACGGAATCGCACAATAGCGGCTAACGCTTTCGAGTTATCTAATTTTGTTAACGTCTTAATAGTAACTTCAAAACCGTTATGACCGTCCATTTACTATGTTGAACGCTCATGGGAACTAATATAAGTTCGATAGTTTCTAAGTGCAAATCTCGAATCATTAATATTTTTTTGGAATTATTAATTATTATTGGCTGTTGATAGTTTCATAGAAATTATTTTTAGATTTTTCGCCCTTAGACCTTTCGACTTATATTTAGTTCCCTTTTCCTGACGTCACTATACTAATTGGTTTGAAAGTCGATATGTCTTTTAACAAATCCTAACTAATGTGTGTCCGCGCGAATACCACGTTGCCCGCTCTAATGCTTTTATGGTTCTTTTTATCTGTCCTTCCGAAAGCTCAATCTAAGTGAGCGTATTTCAGCGTTGCCGTGTCGATCCTACGTGTTAGAGTTTTGTCAATATATTGGTCTGAGGAGCTAAGCTTTCGAGGTTACCATCTTTGGTTAGAGCTTTAAAAAGCTGATCTTGCAAATACCGCATCTATGCACGCTCATACTAGTGACGCTCTCTTATCCGAACGGAGATGGAATACGTCACGGTCGGTGGAGCTCTAAGTGCCATATATTCCTCCGATACTAAACTTTCTTTTTCTTTCTTTGTGAGAGTATATTTATATTTTTTTCATAGAACTTTTTTTATTTGATCTTTCGCTCCTTAGACTCCTTGACTTATATCTAGTCTCCTCTTCCTGACGTGTGAGGCTAGTCCTTTTTCGGCCTTAAAGCGATAGTTTATCCTAAAAAGGTGTCGCGCAGCACGTTAGGTCTTTTTTCGGTTCCCTTCGAAAAGTCACGTATAATATATGTCGCCTTACGGAATCGCAAAAGCGGTGCTGAACATGCGTTCGGGTACCGTTCCCGATTTGTCGTCACAGCTTAAAGTATTCCATCAAAGCCGGATTCTGCAGTATTATATTGACGCTCATATTGTGAACTTATATTATTTTTCTGTCAGACGTTCCGATTCTATGTGTGCTTAGAGTGCAAAGTTCGAATCTTATCTATTATTAATTTTTTTTTTGTGAATTATTATTATTTATCGTTTTTCTACTGAATTTATTCTAATTTTTAGATTTTTCTGCACTTAGGCCTTTATTCGACCTATTACTATCAGTTCCTTCCTGTACGTCCACTTATCCTAATTCGTGGGTTGAAGCGATAGTTTATTCCCTAAAAAAGTGTGTCTGTTCTAGCTAACGTTAGGCTCGTTTTTTCGGTTCACCTTATCGGATAAAGTTCACTATATTATAATATGTGTCGAGCTACTTATCGGGGAAATCGCAAAAAGGTCGGTACTGAACGCTTTTCTCAGAGTACCCATTTTGTTTACGCTTAAAAGCATATCTCAATACACGTATTATTAGACGTATATAGTGACGCCTTCATCGGAGACTTAATATATTTTTAAGTCGAAAGTCTAAGTGGCAAATTCCTGAAATTTTTAATTTTTTTTTTTGAATTTATTATTATTTTATTTTTTAAAACAAAATTTTTTATATTTAGCCCACTTAGGTACCTTCCGACTTATATCAGTTCCTCTTACCTGATCGTACACACTATATCCGGTTGAAGCGATAGTTTACACCTAAAAAGCGTAGCGCGAGCACGTTAGGTCGTTTTTCGGGTTCCTTCTCTTTTCTGATAAAGTCACTATATAATATATTAGGTCGCCTTTTACGGGAATCGTCAAAATAGCGCTGAACGCTTTCGACGTAACATTTTTAATGTAAGCTAAAGTACTTCAAACCGTTTTATGACGTCATATTAGTGACGCCTCATCGGGAGACTAGATATATTGATCGAAGTTCTAAGTGCAAATTTCGAAACTAAAAAAAAATTGTGAATTAATTATTATTATTTTTTCAATGATTTTTTTAGTTTTTCGCACTTAGGCCTTCGACCTATTATCAGTTCCCTTCCGAGTCACTATAATTCTGGGTTGAAGCGAATAGTTTCATTATCCCTAATAAATGTGTCTGGCGTCGAGCACTTTAGGTTTATCGTTTTTTTTTTTCCTCGTATACCTTTCGGATAAATGATCACTATATATTATAATAAGTGTCTGCTTACGTCTGGGAATTTCAAAAAGCGGCATGAAACGCTTTCCGAGTACCATATATTTGTTAAGTCTTAAAGTATTCTCTAAACCGATTATGACGTCCATATAGTGACGCCTCAATATGGACTTAAATATAATTATGTCGAAAGTTCTAAGTGCAAATTTTCCGAAACTTAATTTTTTTTTGTGAATTATGTATTATTTATTTTTTTCATTGAATTATTTTAGAATTTTTTCGTCACTTAAGTGTCCTTCTGACTTATATTCTTATTTTCCCTTCCTGACGTACACTTATTCGGGTTTGATGCGAATATGTTTATTACCCTTAAAAAATAAGTGTCGCTCGAGCACGTTAGGTAGTTTTTTCGATTTCGCCTTCGAAAAGTCACTATTATATATAAGTGTCGCCTTACTGGAATTGCAAAAAGCGTGCTAGAACTCAGTCTTTCGGTACCATTTGTTAAGCTTAAAAGTTATCTTCAAACCTGATTTATGCGTCATATAGTGACGCCTTATCGGGAACTAAAATAAGCCTGCAAGTTCTAAGTGCAAATTTCCGAAACTTAAATTTTTTTTGTGAATTATTTATTATATATTTCTTTTCATTGATATTCTTTCTAGATTTTTCGCCTTAGTGTCCTTCGACTATATCATTTCCCTTCTCCTGACGTCAACCTCTATCATTCTTCTAGGGTTTGAAAAGGCGATAGTTTTAGTCCTAAAAAAGGTGTCGCTGTCGAGCACGTTAGTTTTGCGGTGTGTTCTGTTACCTTTGTAAAGTCACTATTTATATAGTGTCTGACTTACCGGTAATTGGGCGCAAAATTGTCGCGTCTGTAACGCTTGGTCGAGCACCGAGAGCGGTTCTTTTTTTTGGTTAGGCTTAGAAGTATTCTTTCAAAAGTTCCGATTATGACGTCATATTTTAGTGATCTTCTCATCGGGAACTAGATTATTGAGTCGATTTAGTTTTTTATATTTCAATTCTGCGTTAAATCTCTTAAATTGGTTTTTGTGTAATTAATATTATATGGTTTTTCTATGAATTTTTTTAAGATTTTCGCACTTAGGCTTCGTTTCTAATATCAGTTCCCTTTCTTCCGTACGACTACTTATATTCTTTGTGTGATAGCGATAGTTTTTTTTATTCCTTTATATTAAGGTTTTTCTTGCGTCTGTAGTTTATTTGTGTTTTATTGTGATTTCGTTTTTTGGGTTAGCCCAATCTTTCGACATATATGTCTTATATATTTATTTTTGTTGGGCCGCGATTAACGGAAGGATCCGCAAAGTAGCGTGAACCGCTTGTTTGCGAGTATGCCTATTGTATTAAGTTGCCTATAGAGTATTTTCAACTCGAGTAATGACGTCGAATAGTTTCATTACAGTACGCTGCGTTCTACTCGCGAATAATTAAGTCGACCAGTGTGCTCTTACAGTGATGCACATATAATCTGAAATCCTTAATTTTATTTTTTTTTGTGAACTTTATTTTAATTAATTCTTTTTTCATTAGAATTTATTTTTTAGATTTTCGTCCTACTTTATATAGCCTTCGATCTTTTACTAGTTCTCTTTCCTGACGACACTAATATCGGGTTGATAAAGCGATAGATTTAAATATCTTCACCTTAAAAAGGTTCGCGCGATAGACACGTTAGGTCGATTTTATTTTCGGTTCCTTTTGTTCGAAAAAGTCACTATATCAAATTAGTGTCGCTCTATCGGGATAATCTAGCAAAAGGCGGCTGAACGCTTTACGTAGTACCATTTTTGTTTAAGCTTATAAAGTATCTATCAAAACCAATTTATGAAGTCATATATGTACGATTTCCTAATCGGGAACTGATGATTAGGTTGGAGTCGGCGAAGTCCTCTACAAGTTGCGACTAACTTTCCGAAAACGGGTGATATTTTTTTTTGTGTAAATACTAAATTATTTATTATTTTCTTGTCATGAATTTTGTTTCTAAATTCTCATCCTTAGCTTTGAGGTTTTTTACTCCTTCGTGACGTATCGTAATTATTTTCAGTTTTCTTCCCTGTACGTCACTATTATCGGTATGTGAATAGCGATAATTTATTACTGCCTAAAGCGAAAGTGATGCTCTGCGCGAGCACGTAGGTTCGTTTTCGGTTACCTTCGAAAAGTCATCTATAGCTTTCATATTAGGTGGTCGCCTCACGGAATTCCGGCAAAGATGCGATCTGAACGCTTTTCGATACCATCATATATTTGTGTAGAGCTTATAAGTAATCCGAAATTTTTACAACGACCGATTTAATGACGGTCAATGATAGTGACGCCTTATCGGGAACTCTAATATAAGTCGAAGTTCTAATTGCAAATTCCGTAACTTAAATTTTTTTTGTGAATTATTATTATTATTTTTCATGAATTTTTTTAGATTTTCGCCCTTAGAACTTCGACTTATATCAGTTCCCTTCCTGACGACACTATTTCGGGTTGAAGCGATAGTTTAAACCTAAAAAGGTGTCCGCGCGAGCACGTTAGGTCGTTTTTTCGGTTCCCTTCGAAAAGTCACTATATAATAGTGTCAGCCTATCGGGAATCGCAAAGCGGCTTGAACGCTTTTCGAGTAACTATTTTTGTTAAGCTTAAGTACTCCAAACCGATTATGACGTCATATAGTGACGCCTCATGCTTAAAACTAATATAGTTATGGTCTAAGTGCCAAATTCCGACAAAATAATTTGGACTTAAACCATTTTGTGTATTAATATTAGATTTTAGCACTTAGACCTTCGACTTAGCACTTAGACCTTCGACTTATACTTAGACCTTCGAACTTAGCAAACTTAGACGCTTTCGACTTAGGCTCTTAGGCTTATCGACTTATACTGTAGACTTTTTTTCGGAAAAACCCTTTTTATTTAAAAAAAAGCACTTAGCCTTCGACTTATACTTAGACCTTGACTTAGCACTTAGACTTTCGACTTATACTTAGACCTTCGACTTATATTAGTTCCCGTCATATAGTGACGTCACTATATCGGGTTGAGCGATAGTTTTATCCCTAAAAAGGTGTCGCGCGAGCAACGTTAAGGTCTTTTTTCGGTTCCTTTGGAAAAGTCACTATATGATATAGTTGTCGCCCTTAACAGAATTCCGCAAAAAGCGGATTTGGGAAGGCTTTCTAGTACCATTTTGTTTAAGCTTAAAGTATCTTCAAACCGATTATGCCGTCATATAGTGACGCTATCGGGAACTAACAAAGTCGAAGTTCTAAGTGAAAATTCCGAAACTTAAATTTTTTTTTGTGAATTAATTTATTATTATTTTCAATGAGTTTTTTAGATTTTTTGCGCACTTAGGTCTTTCGCTTATATCAGTTCTTCTGACGACACTACAATCGGGTTGAAGCGATAGTTGATGCCTAAAGGTGGGCGGCGCGAGCACGTTAGGGTTCGTTTACTGGTTCCCTTCGAAACGTCCACTATAATATGGTGGTGCCTTTAACGGAATGCGCAAAAACGGCTGAAAACGCTTTCGAATAACCATTTTGTTGAAGCTTAAGTTCTTCAAACCGTTGACGTCATATAGTGACGCTGCTAATCACTCCAGTTTTGAATAATAAAATGGCACATGGCATCTTCAACCTAGGCATGCTAGTTGCCTGCCTAAATTCCGTATTTGTTTTTTAATTTCGGTGGAAAAAAATTCTGAAGGAAACAATAAATTAAAAATTTTGGCACAAATCCATAATAAATGTAACATTTTTTTTGGTGGCACCACCTTAGCATTGTCAGCCCCTTACTTCGCGAACTTGGAAAGATATTACCCCCTTAAAAATGGTAAATAGTAACTTTTTTTTAAATGTTAAAAATTTAGATATTGTAAGCCTATAGATATAGGTTAGAAATGGCCGATTTAGTGCTAAGGAAATCACAATCTATTATACTAAGAATAACCAAAAAGATACAAATAGTTACAACATAGGCTCATACAGGTTTGAAATATAAGCATGTACAATTATGGCATCTTACTACGGGACAATTCCGGCCTAAATTACTTTATAATAAAGGGAACAAGAGATCAAAATTTTTTGTGCCAAAACGTATATATAAAATGCACTATAAGGGAATTACCTCGTAATTTTAAAATAGGTAGAAAAAAATCTAATGGTCATCACGTAATGCGATTTCAATTATTCATTAGTTATGACCTATCTGTAAGGAGTGCATGCTAGTTTACTGGGCTAAATTCCGTGTTTTTTTTATTTCTGTGGAAAAAATTTCTAAAGGGAAAAATCAATTTAAATTTTTGGCACAAACCCATAATAGGGACGGTTTTTTTGTGCATACCTTACGCAAGAGGGGGAACACTTAAGTTTTTTTTCCGGAAATTTTGAAACTCTTCCCAGGAACTCCCTGTACCCACCCGCAAACTTATTGGGAAGTACCTAGGACCTATAACTGATTTTAGTTTTGCGATATCTCGAATTATTTCCGAGTTATTTAAGTTTTCGGTTCCCCCCCAAAAAAAAAAACAACAAAATTTCTCTTCTAGTGTGGTGCGCACCCAGTCACAGAGTAGTGCTGGGCCTCCCAACTCTAAATATCAACTTATTTTTATACGCGCCCCTGGAGTTTTTATTTTAAACGATAGTGAAAAAAATTTAAAAAATTCCAAAAATTGCCTGTTTTCTAGATACCTGAATACCATTTCTTTACAGACTTAGATTATTTTCTGTTTCCCTCGAAAAAAAAAACTCGCTTAACAAACAAAAAATTTATTTTGCACCATTTCCCGAGAAGTAAAAAGTAACGTTATTTCGTGCCCCAATCGAAGCGCGAGGGGTACCCTTAAGATTTTTTTTAAGTTAATTTTTAAAGTGTACTTTATATATAATTATTTTTTTATAGTATATTCTAACTTAAATTCAATTTTTCTTCGATAAATAATTTTTAGAGATAACTAAACTAAAAAAAAATTTAAAAAAATTCACGACGCCAATTTCTCTCGGAAACGTCGTTGTTACATAGTGACATTACGCGACGCACTTCCATATATTTTACCCTAGATAAGATGGGGAACATGGCTTTGGCACAAATTTGTGTCAAAACCCCCTATTGGGAACATGGCACAAAATTGGCACAATTTTTTTTAGGTAATAAAGGGATTTGTGCCAATTTTTGGCACAAATTTGTGTACGAGTAGTGAGTCCCTTTAGTTTGTTCCTTCGTGCATCCAAATCGACTGTTTTATTTTTAAAAAAGTGAAATAAATGAAACCAGATTAAACAGGAAATTTTAATTATTTCTCATCAAAAATGATATTATTCACTTGTTTGCGAGAATCGCCGTAACTAGTAAAGTTTGCTTCGATACGCGAAGAAAATGTAAATTATAAAAATATGGTAAATAAATGTATCGCAGCAAATTTTTTTTTAAATGAAAAAAAACGACAAGAAATATACATTTTATTAAATATAGAAAATATACATTTTATTAATATAGATTCAAAAATATTTTATATGCGTACGTTACGCGTTAAATAAATTCGTCATTAGTTCGATTTTCTTCTAAAAACCGTTTCCACTCTGTAGGAAAATTTGGACGTATTTCATCAGGACAAATTTTGCCGTCTTTGATTTCGTTGTCTAACCAGCAAATGAATGCCTTTCCAATTTTTTTCCAATTGTCTAAGAAATTGTCGCTAAATTTTAGCCACTTTTGAATTTCAATGAACCGGCTTTCCGTGTTCTTTATCATTTCCGGAACGGAGAGCTTACATTTTCTGTTAAAGAAGGTATAGACTGCCTTCTCTCGCAGAGCTCGCAAAACAACGTACCATATCGTTTTCACTTTCGCCAGTCCGACGGTGCGGTCGTTTATTAAGTAATAAAGAACGTAACCTTCGCAATTTTTCATTCTTCGAATATTCGTAATTTCAGCATTCACGTCTTTTGGAGATATCGAATAGTATTCCGGCGTTGACATCCCCACGAACTTTAAATATTCCAAGCAGACCTGATGAGAGACAGTCGACAACGAATAATTATCTTCGTCGTCGTCACCGTACACCTTTCGGGGCGCTGATGTCATCAACAAGCCGTAGATTTTCGATTCTGTTAGGTGTGAAATATCGACAATATGTTGCCGATCGGTTAGCAGTATTTCGCAAACTACCGTCGTTTTAGTGACGTTCAAGAAACGCTTAAAAATATCCAATTTCGAAACTTCCATCGCGTCAAATGTATCTAATACCGCCATCGCCACCTTTTTTGCGATTAAATATCTCTCCCCGGTGTATTTTTCGACGTCGGAGTAGCACTGGAACAACATGTGTACGTTCTTAGAGCCGGCTATGACGTAGTATTCTCCGGCAATCTTCCTCACCGAGAAATGTCCGCTTTCTCCATTAATTTTTGTCACGCAAACAACCTGGGTAGCGTTCGCGGGAGAATCGAGAAAAAATTTTGACCACGCGTCGTCGTCTTCGGGTTGATGAATATCTTCGTCGCCAATCCCTCCCGTAAACTTTCTGTTGGCGTAAATAGCGAAATCCAACACCTTTTCTTTTCCTTCCAGCCGCATGAAATTCAAACCGCGAGGGACGTTCTTCCAAATCCATTCGTTTTCTCCATAAACCTCGTCCTCCGATTCGCTTTCTTTTATTTTGACGTCGTGTAGGGTGCAAGAATATTCGGGAGGCAGAATACCTTTCGGGACATCAGCGTCAATCACTTTCAGTAAGGAACTTTTGCTCTTAATTTCATCAAACATTTCCTCGGCTATCCTAGAGCTGCATCGGCCCCTCTCACGTTCTATTTCGAAATTGCGACACAATTCTTGTTTTTGAATTTCGGTCATGAAGTCGTAACCCCGCAGCTCATTTTTGAGTAAATCTAAATCTTCGTTTTGTTTCGACGAATCGATATCTCCACCCTGCATTAATGATGATAATTTCAACTCAAATGAGTAGCTCAGCAGCCTTTTTTTATTCCTGATTTTAATCCGCTCTCGATCGCGTCGTCGGATATTAAATAAAAATGTACGACGTCTGAGGTATTTATAAGCTAGATTTAACCAAAATTGTTTTATTTCTAATTAACAAATACTTAACAAATATATTTTTAAGTGTATAAAAAAAATAATAATAATAATTAATAAAAATAATAATAATAATAAATAATAATAATAATACATGAAAATAATTAATAATAATAATAATATAATAATAATAATAATATATAATAATAATTAATGAATAATAATAATATATAATAATAATAATAAAATAATAATAATATATTTAACTCCACGTAATAATAGTGAAAAAGTAACTAAATCGACGAATCCTCGAATAAGTTTGGAAAACCTACTAATTTTCTCGCTCACTAATAAATGAAATCACGGTATTTTATAATAGGTTAAGTTGAAAAGAAAGAAAAAACAATATTAGTTTCGTAACTTTTATTAAATGTTAAAATAAAATAAAAACGTGCGTAGGAGTGTAGTATATAAAAACAATAACGCGAATATTCGTTGACTGAGACGCGTTCGCGGTACGTGATACTGATTTTAAATAAAAAGTAAGCGAATAATTATTGATCTTTTCCTTTCGCAACTCGGTTTTTTTGGATTTATTTCCGAAGACGTAGGTCAGAAAAGAAATCACGTGGTTATAAAAAGTGATAAGGTAGTTCCAAAAACGGGTTTCTCCTTCTTCTTTGTTCGTTCGAGGGAAGGGTATGCACGTCCTATCGATTTCTTCGTCGATACTCTGCATAAAACGCCTCCTCTCTTCTATCCCTCTTTCGTTTAATTCTTTTGAGACGGCTGCGATAACCGGTTCGACCGTAAAATCGTATTCCGCTCTCACATCTTCCAAATTCCTGTTTCCGTCGAGAGTGATGAATCTAATATCTTTAAAAGTGTCGTTATTTATAAGGTAATTCACGTATTCCTCGTAAAGGAAGTCTAAGTTTTTCAAGTGGTCCAGCGTGATGGTCGATTCGCCCTCCCTGTTTCTATTTTTTATCCTTTCTAGCGAGACGGAAGGAGATGTTTTAAGGTATACTATGACGTCGGGTATTAGCTTGCGGCCTTCGACGATGTTATACAGATCGTTCACGATATGGTGCTCGGTTTCACTGATATATTTTTGACTAGCGCCGTGGAGAATAAAAACCCTTTGAGCTGATAACGAATATCTCTCGGTCATTATAACGTCGATAACATCTTCTTCGTCTTTCAAAACGTCTAACATTTTCGCGTACCTCTCGTGCGTGGAAATCAAATGAAAAAGCTGAAAGGCGAACGCGTACTTTTTAGGATTTTTGTATGACTCTTTCAGCAGGTTTACGCCGTGATAGTCCTCCCAGTCGTCGACGGGCTCGGGTAACGTTGAGATTCTCGCGTCGTTCCTAAACGATTCGATGAGTGTACTTTTGCCGCTTCCGATATTTCCTTCGATGCACACTATCACTTTTTCGCGGGGAATCGACCTCTCTTCCTCCTCTCCCTCTACCTTTTCCTTCGCCGCTGCCTCTTCTTTCATCGCCATTTGTTGTTGCTGCTGCCTCTAAAATGGTTGACTGGACAGAATAAACTAATCGATGACGTCAGTGTTTTAATGCCAAAAAACCTCGGATCTATACGTATAACCTTTCGTTTTTCATAAATTAATTTTTTTTTTAATTTTTATTTTTTATTTAATTTACTTATACGTTTAATCTAATTATATCTATATATTAATCTAATTGTTTATATTTAATATGTAGATAAATAAATAAATTTTTTTTCAGAAATAAATATATATATATCGGTATTAATTCACACGCGGTCCGATTACCACCGAAATATTTCGTCAAATTCATTCATTCAACATGGTTGGAACGATCGTAAGTTATATCGGCTTTATAGACCGAAAAGAGATCGAGGGAAATAACGAACTCGTAAAGGTTTCTCTTTACAGAGACTACTACAAAGAAATAATCCTCGTTCCCAGGATATCGTTGCGGAGAATCGGTTTTTTCGTGCGCGGGGGAGATTCGCTTTTCGGCGCGGCCGATACGTCACTCATTCCGACAGGTTACCGCGAAGACGAATCTCGCTCTCGCGGAGGACGATGGCTATCGACCGCTCCTCCTCCTAGAAACGTATCGAACGAGGTTCACGAAAGCGTCCTGAGAAACGTTTTGAAGAATATTTCTAGTTTCGATTCGTACTATTCTTCTCTCACGCGAGGAAATGAGACTAACACGTTGCTAAAATATCCCAAAGTGTGGACGGGGTTTCACCTCGTCGTTCTTCGATCCAGTCGCGACCACGACGCGACCATGACTACAACCACAACCACGACCACCGACGATTTCCTTCGAGTCTGCGTTAAGAACAGGATGGGAGAAAACGTTTTCAACGTTTATAACAGCTGCAAAATGAGCGTGGTCGTGAATACGAATTTCGATTTTATTTTATTTATGTTTTACTACTCCAAAAACCTGTTTCACCCGAGAACGTCCATCCACCAAATGCCCCTGCTGAATTTCAATTGGTTCGTGTTCCTATTGGACTTTGAAAGGGTGTCTCCGCTCGAAGTTCTGAGAAGTTACCTGTTGAAGAAAAATAGGTCTGCCCCGGCCGGAATCTTGACCGCTATCAATTATTTCGTAGACCTCTTGAAATACGAGCATTTTTCGGTCTTGAATTACGGATTCGAAAAAATGATGTTTTCGGAAACGAGGTGCAGGAAGGCTATCGAAAACGCCTTCCGAAAGATGACGCGTTTTCATTCCGCGAACACTGCTTTTTCTTCGCGCGAAGAAAGAATGGAGGAAGGAATAGAAGAAGAAGAAGAAGAAGTAGAAGAAGAAGAAGAGTTCAGCGAAACTGGTGCTTGGAAAAAGCGACGGATGGGGGATTTAGAAAACGAATCGTTAACGAGACGCGTTCAACGTAGTATAGTTAAGAAAACGTTTTGTCAAAAACATTCGAAACGACGAGAAGACGAAACCGGGGCGAAAAGGGGGTCCCCCGCCGCCGACTTCGAAGATCATCGGACCATTTTCGATCGCTGTCCGGCTTGCTTCTTCGAAATTTTTGACGCGCGGATTACCTCCGGTAAATTCGAATCGTACGAGGGGGTTGGACGAGCGTTAAATGACAGCGGCAGCGGTGACGACGATCGTCGTCGCGACTCGTTCGACCGATTGAGGAAGGCTAAAGAAAAAATGGTTTTGGATAAAATGAAACGATCGATCGAAGCTATCGCGCCCCGTTGGAATAACCCGGATTCTATAATCCGTTTTTTGTCCAAGAGTTTGATTCTTTTGTACAACGACGAAACGTGCGATTACACGAGGCATTTAAATTCTCTCCTCATGCGCTCGATTAATTTCTACCAAAGGGGGGACTTTAAAAAATCCATTTTTCCTCTCCTTAACCCTTTCGGAAAAATGATGATGCTAGACATGTTGAATTCGACGGTCGTTAAAGAACCGGACAGCGCCACTGACGGACGAATCATTTGCAACTACGCCTCCGATGTTGCCGAGGGGGAAGGAAGGTATTGGTCTTTCAGTACCGTTAATTCTCACATGACTAAGCAATTTCAGATATACCGATGGGTGTACAACGAAAATTCTTCACCGCCTTTCAATATGAATAACGTTCAAAGAATTCCAGTTTTCGAGGATAACGACGACTCCTCCTCCTCGGGAAAGGGTATCGAAAGCTATCAGGCGTACGCGAAAATTTACTTGAAAAATAGGGTAAATCCTTTAAATTATTTCGAAGAAATGTCTTTGCTTAAAAAGAGGTACAACAATTTTCATTTCAAAACGGAAGGAAATCGCGTACTCGCTGAGCCTAAAATAAAAGAAAAACTGATCGCTATTGATACGGCGGACTATTTCTCTAGTAAAAACGAATTCGGCATAAATTACGACGCGACTCTCAATAACGTTTTAGGGTTAGAAAACGCGAATGTTAGAACGGGCAACCAGGTTTTCGGGATCAATTTTGATCGACAATCGAGCGCTGATGATATCGCTCAAATTCCGGCATCGATAAAGGATGATAGCGTATTATGTTTCGTTCGCGAGGAAGAGCAAGATACCTTGCTGAGAAATCAGTCCAAGTTGATGGCTTCGTTTTTCGACACCGAAACCACCGGATTGGACGCCATTGATGAACGCATGTATAGCTTGGCCGTTTGTACTCGTCCGGTTTTCGAGAAGGATATCAAACGCGTGTACGTATTCGCCGTCGTCCCTAAGACCGAATCCCCCTCCTCCAACGCGGCGCCTAATGCCTCGTCGTCTTCATCATCATCATCATCATCATCTTCATCATCATCATCATTATCATCGTTCGCCAAGGGAATACGGAGCAAGCTATCGGACTTATTCTCGCAAAAGAAATCATTGTACGGGAAAGTCGAGAAATTGGAGTGCGACGTTTTCGATAACGAGGCGGAAATGTTGAGAGCCGTCGACGAATTTTTTTACTCCAACTTCCACATGTTCACGTATTTAGTGGGGTTTAACGTGACTTTCGACATATCCTTTTTGCTGGTTCGAATGATTATTAACGACGTCGCATCTAAGATATTTCAATTGGAAAAGCTCTCCATTAGCGATAAAAAGGATATCTTAAGCGCCTACCGTGCCTCAAAATCGATTTTTATTCGAAGCGCCGGTGGCGGTAGTAGCAAGACCGAAAAAGAAAGACGCGCCCAGAGCGGTGATGGTGCAGGGGGAGTTCCTTTCAACCCGAACGAAAAAAACTACGATCGCTTTCTTCAGATAGTGAGAGCCATTTTAATCCCGGAAATGTGTTTCTTTGATATGCAAAAAATGGTTCGTTTGAAGTTCGATAAATTATCCTCGTACAATCTGAATTCGTGCGTCGAAAACGTGTGCGGGCGAGAGCAAATGGAAATCGAACAAAAAATGATTATCGACGTGCAGGACTTGCTCAACTACTTTCGCAGCGGAGCCAGAGACTCGGAAAAAGCCGCTTACATACACGCCTACTGCGTTCACGATGCCGCCCTGGTGAGTCTCCTAGAGTCGAGCCTAAACACGGTGATGGAACAAGCCTCGCTGGGCAAATTGACGGGAAAGACGTTCGACACCTTAATCGGATGGGCGCCCAAAGGAAGTAAAATCGTTCAAGCCTGTTTCGAGAACGATGTGAAACGTAAAAAGGAGATTCTAGTCAGCAACACGGGATATTTTGATAACCACAATAATTACCAATGCTCTACGAAAGGCGGGCTCGTAATAACTCCGATCCAAATGTCCATTTCGGACTACGGGGTGATAACGTTAGATTTCGCATCCCTTTATCCCTCCATAATGATCACGAACAATTGTTGTCCCTCGACTTTCGCGTTTCATAGTCAGGTCGTGAGGTCCGTCGAGTATCGGCGTCGCGGACAATCGTTTATTCCCGATACCGGCGATGCTGTTGAAAGCGAAATAGTTTCTCCTCGTAGGATAGAAGATATTGACGAGAGCGCGATGAACGTCTTTAACGCTCACACCTCCTTTTGCTCGTCGATTATGAGATATTGGATCCCTTACAGCGTGATCGTCGAAAAATTTAACCGCGAGGCGGACTTAGCCAACGGACGCTATTTGGGGGTCGATTATTTTCCGAGGCTCTCCTTTCCCAGTTGGATAGAGGAAAGGGGTTACTGGCGCGAGGACGCGCAAGTGCAGCCGGCTGGATTAAAGTATTACTTCCCCCTCCTTTACGATCTCTCGGTCAACGAGTACGAAGGGAAGGAGAAATTGTTCGAGGAAATATTTTACCCGTTCGGCAACCTCGTGAAATCCGCCGACGATTTGGGAAAATTGATTTCGAAGCTGCTGGAGGCGACGTCACTACCGCGTCTCGAAGAAAATCTGAAAGAAGCTTTGAACGGAAAAAGGGGGAAAACGGGTATTAAGGAGGCGTTGAACTTCCTTTACGTTAACGAAAGCGGGTGCCCGCTGGTTGAGGCTTTCGTTCGAGGCGTCTCGTCCAGGTGCTGGGATTGCGGGGCTTATTGCCGATTTTGGGTTTGTCGGTCCGATTTGAAAGACGGATGCTGGCCCGATCTTCAATTAAATCTCGGCGAAATGAGGAAGAAACTGAAAAAGAAGATGAAAGATAACACCCTCTACCCTCACGAAAGGCAGCTGGCTAATATCGACCAAAACAACGTCAAATTGATGATGAATTCGGCCTACGGCATCATGTCGGGCAAAAATTTGAAGAGCAGCGTTAATCAACTCTTGTCCAATTTGATCACAGGGATAGGAAGGAGGACTACGGCCAATATAAAAATAGCCGCTAATTCGCTGGTCGATAACCTGCAGAATATTTACGGGGATACCGACAGCACTTTTTCGACGATCAGGAGCCCTTATTTCAAGCGTCGACGAGTGGACGCTAGATATCTCGACGTCGATATAAAACTCGAACAAGACGTTTGCGATTTTATCGAAAAATATATAGGTAGAGTATTATGGGGCGTGAGGCCGGACCCGGATTACCTTGCGGGTAAAGACAACGCCATGAAACTAGTCCCTGAACGGATGGTGCTCTTCGGATTTCTGTTTCGTAAAAAAAATTACGTCCTGTGTCATTTTAACGAATCTCCTCAGGTCGACGATGTTTTGAGGACCATTAAAAGGAAGTGCGACAATGACGACGACCATGACGATGGAGTGGAAACAACAACAACAACAACAACAACCGCATTACAGTATTGCCAAATTATTCGAAATCCGCTTTACGATGAAGGAATGCCGAGGACCTCGAACCTCGTCAAAGAAGACATTGACGACGACGACGACGACGACGACCAGAACGGCAGCCGAGGAAAGACGACGACGGTGGTAAAATTTAGAGCCAAACCGTCTAAATATATTTTGCGTTTAGAAATACGTCATTTGTTAAACATGTTTCTAAATTGTACCCTGAAAACCCGCAATAAAAACTACGCGAAATATCTGTTAGCCGGCGGCGATGACGTCGTTGACGAGAACGGAACGAAAATCGACGAACTAGACGGAGAAATGTTGGCTGCGCTAGAATTTTACCAATCGTTACTCCAAATATATTTAAAGGGTATTTTTTGCAAAAGTGACACGAACCCTCTAGCGATGCAGCTGCACTTTTTAACGCAAGCGTGCTTCGAGTTCGACGTTAATAAAAATCGGCTCGTATCGATTTTTATCAGCTCGATTCTAGGATTCGAGGTGCCATATTCGAAGCTCTCTTATTACAAAAAGTGCTCGAAGCCGAACGCGATGAGCAACATTTACGAAGCAATGCTGGAGTATAACGAAAGGACGCCGCGAAAGTACAAGATTTTCACCGATCTCGCCTTAAACGTTAAGTCGAGGTTCGCCGATATGCTGTGCGCGGACACGATCGACGTCGAGAGGAGCGGGGGCGCGTGCAGTGATTTCTGGTTAAGAAGAACCTTGCAAACGAAGAAAATGTGGGACGAACGTCGAGGAATAGGAACCTTATCCGGGCGCAATATCTTGAATAAGTCGGCCATCGTTAACATCTTTATTTTAATTCAAAGCGGGCTGAAAGCGTTCACGGAGGCCTTTGAATCGATGATCGAAGAAAGAATAGCCCTCAGCGTCGGGAAAAAAGATTTCAACGGAATTTGCTTCGATGTGAACAACAAGAACAACAACAGAGTTTGCGGAGCGGGTGGCGATGATGGCGATAACGATATCGTCGTCCCCATTTCTGACAAAACGTCAATCGAGATCGCCGTAAGCCATTCACTATCGTCACCTCCGCCGCCTGTCAACGACCATTTCTGGCCACGGGGAGAAGAAACAATTTGCGAATCATTTCCGGTGTTTCGGAAACGCGAGCTTTCTTTTTACGACACGACGACAACGACGACAACGTCTAATAAGAGGAACAAAATCGAGCGGGATGAGAGCTCTCGTATAAGTTTCATCGATCGGGTTAGGTGTCAAGAAAACCTACGGGGGGTTGTGAAAACACTCCAAGGATGTTGTCCAGAGATCGCCGAGGAATTATCGTTCGCCGTTCGCCAGTACTCCTTTTTCAAAACCTTGTGCGAGATGACAAAACCTAATTCCGCCTACATGTATTGCTCGAACTCCCAATGCGCGCAAACCCATACCGTCAAAATTGAACGAGAGATTCCCGCAGCGAGGGGATCATACCGCCCTATCGTTTCATTTACTACGTCTTATATCGACAAAAAGATAAATTGCAAAGAAAAGAAAGGCTTCGCGTTTTACGATATTTCGGAGAAATATTGCGCGATTGGTATATGCGATAAACTGAAATCGTTCAAAATATCGCCAGTTCGGTTATTCGCTTCGCTGATGGAAACGATAAGAAGGCACGTGCACGAATGTAATTTATTCGTGGGACTACGGGGCCAGGTGATGATCGTGCCAATCCTCAAGCTATGCTGGGGTAATCCTCAATGCCGCGACGCCTGCGACTTTTTGCTCGACACTCACATGTTTTTAGTATTATTACGCGTACAAGTCGCTAATTCGCCCGACGCCCGAAGGTGGTTAGAAACGGAATTCCAGAAAATTGCCGACAGCGTCCCCGTTGATGAAATTCATCGATGTTTAATGAGATTTGAGTACCACAATAAAGGGAATCTCGTCTACAGCAACTCGGGCGGAGACGATGTCGAACCTCTTAGTAGTAGTAGTAATAATAATAGGGGAGGTGGTTCGAAATCAAAAATTATTGATAACCCGCGTCGTCATTATCATCATCAGCAAGGGCAGTCGAAGCAGCGGGGCGTATTTCCAGGGGATTATGTATTTCGTTTAACTTCACTGATTATTTGGGAATTAAATAAAAACCAGTAATTATTCCAGTGAATAATTTTTATTAAAACGTGTCTATAATAAGCTTGTATAAAAATAGAGCAAAAATAATAGTATATAGATAGATAGAATAAATAGAATAGCAGGAGATATTGAATATTTGTATATATAGAATAAATAAATTTTTAAAACAAAAATGGTGTATGATATTTTTCCTAAAATCTTACAACATATAGTATTAAAAATTGGATCTAAAATTGAAGAGAATGTAAAATAAAAATCTGAAATTGCAGATCGATCATCATTAGCAGCAGCAGCAGCAGGAGCAGCAGCGGCATCAGTAACAGCACGGCATCAGTAACAGCAGTCGAAATCCACACGCCTCCATCACTATTTCCCTTTTTAACGTATGTGACCGGGAGTGCACTAGAGAAAAACAATTAATTCTTCGATGGGAATACGTAAAAAAAATGGTAATAAAAAGTACAATAGATTTTAATTTTTATAAATCTATCGTGTAGAGTTTGCATTTATATAAGCGTTATAGCTTCGTTTCATGCGGAAATCTCGTTCTACTCAAAGGGGTGGCGAGAAGAGAAGAAAGCGGTGGAGGCGGCGGAATTGGCGACGATGCTGACGATGCTGGATATGGTGGTGTGGTGTGGAAGTGTTTGAACCGGTAACAAGAACCGGTGGATGTTGAAATAATTCTCTCAGCGGCGGGTTTTTGTCTTTTCAAAGATGGATACGACGGGAAAGAGTCTTCGAAGAGGAGAGGCATCGGGGGGGGCGAAGAGTAGATTGGGGTTGTTGATGGTGGAGAAGGAGATCTCATAAAGGTCGGTAGGCTGTTGTTATCTTTCCCCGTCGGGTAGCTTCTAAGAGTCGACGTTGAGAAAGGTTCCCGATATCTCTTTAAAGAGGAAGTGTGAAACGGATACTTAAACTCGAAGGGATCACTTATGATACCATCGCTGAAACGTAATTCTTGTATCGTTATTATTATCGCTTCTTTCCTTGTTAACTTGTATCGTAAATTAAGTCCTTAATTCATTCGCGAAGAACGAAGAGAAAGAAAATAAATTAACGCGAGATTCAGGACTTACATTTACGATACAAGTTAACAAGGAAAGAAGCGATAATAATAACGATACTAAGAATTTACGTTTCAGCGATGATTATCCTATAAGTGATCCCTTCGAGTTTAAGTATCCGTTTCACACTTCCTCTTTAAAGAGATATCGGGAACCTTTCTCAACGTCGACTCTTAGAAGCTACCCGACGGGGAAAGATAACAACAGCCTACCGACCTTTATGAGATATCCTTCTCCACCATCAACAACCCCAATCTACTCTTCGCCCCCCCCGATGCCTCTCCTCTTCGAAGACTCTTTCCCGTCGTATCCATCTTTGAAAAGACAAAAACCCGCCGCTGAGAGAATTATTTCAACATCCACCGGTTCTTTTACCGGTCACACACTTCCACCACACACACCACTACAGCAGCGTCGTCGTCGTTTTGAAAATTCCGCCGCTCCACCGCTTCCTTCTCGTTTCTCCCACCCCTTTAGTTTAGAACGATATTTCCCGCATGAACGAAAGCTATAACCTTTAATAAATGCAACTCTACACGATAGATATAAAAATTAAAATCTATTGTACTTTTTATTACCATTTTTTTTACGTATTTCCCATCGAAGAATAATTGTCTTTCTCTAGTCACTCCGGTTCACTACGAAGTTAAAAAAAGCAAATAGTGTAGTGAGCGGTGGATCGCTGCCGTTGCTGTTACTGATGCCGCTGCTGCTCCTGCTGCTGCTGCTCCTGCTGCTAATGATGATCGATCTGCAATTTCAGATTTTTATTTTACATTCCCTTCAATTTTAGATCCAATTTTTAATACTATATGTTGTAAGATTTTAGGAAAAATATCATACACCATTTTTGTTTTAAAAATTTATTTATTCTATATATACAAATATTCAATATCTCCTGCTATTCTATTTATTCTATCTATCTATATACTATTATTTTTGCTCTATTTTTATACAAGCTTATTATAGACACGTTTTAATAAAAATTATTCACTGGAATAATTACTGGTTTTTATTTAATTCCCAAATAATCAGTGAAGTTAAACGAAATACATAATCCCCTGGAAATACGCCCCGCTGCTTCGACTGCCCTTGCTGATGATGATAATGACGACGCGGGTTATCAATAATTTTTGATTTCGAACCACCTCCCCTATTATTATTACTACTACTACTAAGAGGTTCGACATCGTCTCCGCCCGAGTTGCTGTAGACGAGATTCCCTTTATTGTGGTACTCAAATCTCATTAAACATCGATGAATTTCATCAACGGGGACGCTGTCGGCAATTTTCTGGAATTCCGTTTCTAACCACCTTCGGGCGTCGGGCGAATTAGCGACTTGTACGCGTAATAATACCAAAAACATGTGAGTGTCGAGCAAAAAGTCGCAGGCGTCGCGGCATTGAGGATTACCCCAGCATAGCTTGAGGATTGGCACGATCATCACCTGGCCCCGTAGTCCCACGAATAAATTACATTCGTGCACGTGCCTTCTTATCGTTTCCATCAGCGAAGCGAATAACCGAACTGGCGATATTTTGAACGATTTCAGTTTATCGCATATACCAATCGCGCAATATTTCTCCGAAATATCGTAAAACGCGAAGCCTTTCTTTTCTTTGCAATTTATCTTTTTGTCGATATAAGACGTAGTAAATGAAACGATAGGGCGGTATGATCCCCTCGCTGCGGGAATCTCTCGTTCAATTTTGACGGTATGGGTTTGCGCGCATTGGGAGTTCGAGCAATACATGTAGGCGGAATTAGGTTTTGTCATCTCGCACAAGGTTTTGAAAAAGGAGTACTGGCGAACGGCGAACGATAATTCCTCGGCGATCTCTGGACAACATCCTTGGAGTGTTTTCACAACCCCCCGTAGGTTTTCTTGACACCTAACCCGATCGATGAAACTTATACGAGAGCTCTCATCCCGCTCGATTTTGTTCCTCTTATTAGACGTTGTCGTCGTTGTCGTCGTGTCGTAAAAAGAAAGCTCGCGTTTCCGAAACACCGGAAATGATTCGCAAATTGTTTCTTCTCCCCGTGGCCAGAAATGGTCGTTGACAGGCGGCGGAGGTGACGATAGTGAATGGCTTACGGCGATCTCGATTGACGTTTTGTCAGAAATGGGGACGACGATATCGTTATCGCCATCATCGCCACCCGCTCCGCAAACTCTGTTGTTGTTCTTGTTGTTCACATCGAAGCAAATTCCGTTGAAATCTTTTTTCCCGACGCTGAGGGCTATTCTTTCTTCGATCATCGATTCAAAGGCCTCCGTGAACGCTTTCAGCCCGCTTTGAATTAAAATAAAGATGTTAACGATGGCCGACTTATTCAAGATATTGCGCCCGGATAAGGTTCCTATTCCTCGACGTTCGTCCCACATTTTCTTCGTTTGCAAGGTTCTTCTTAACCAGAAATCACTGCACGCGCCCCCGCTCCTCTCGACGTCGATCGTGTCCGCGCACAGCATATCGGCGAACCTCGACTTAACGTTTAAGGCGAGATCGGTGAAAATCTTGTACTTTCGCGGCGTCCTTTCGTTATACTCCAGCATTGCTTCGTAAATGTTGCTCATCGCGTTCGGCTTCGAGCACTTTTTGTAATAAGAGAGCTTCGAATATGGCACCTCGAATCCTAGAATCGAGCTGATAAAAATCGATACGAGCCGATTTTTATTAACGTCGAACTCGAAGCACGCTTGCGTTAAAAAGTGCAGCTGCATCGCTAGAGGGTTCGTGTCACTTTTGCAAAAAATACCCTTTAAATATATTTGGAGTAACGATTGGTAAAATTCTAGCGCAGCCAACATTTCTCCGTCTAGTTCGTCGATTTTCGTTCCGTTCTCGTCAACGACGTCATCGCCGCCGGCTAACAGATATTTCGCGTAGTTTTTATTGCGGGTTTTCAGGGTACAATTTAGAAACATGTTTAACAAATGACGTATTTCTAAACGCAAAATATATTTAGACGGTTTGGCTCTAAATTTTACCACCGTCGTCGTCTTTCCTCGGCTGCCGTTCTGGTCGTCGTCGTCGTCGTCGTCTTCAATGTCTTCTTTGACGAGGTTCGAGGTCCTCGGCATTCCTTCATCGTAAAGCGGATTTCGAATAATTTGGCAATACTGTAATGCGGTTGTTGTTGTTGTTGTTGTTGTTTCCACTCCATCGTCATGGTCGTCGTCATTGTCGCACTTCCTTTTAATGGTCCTCAAAACATCGTCGACCTGAGGAGATTCGTTAAAATGACACAGGACGTAATTTTTTTTACGAAACAGAAATCCGAAGAGCACCATCCGTTCAGGGACTAGTTTCATGGCGTTGTCTTTACCCGCAAGGTAATCCGGGTCCGGCCTCACGCCCCATAATACTCTACCTATATATTTTTCGATAAAATCGCAAACGTCTTGTTCGAGTTTTATATCGACGTCGAGATATCTAGCGTCCACTCGTCGACGCTTGAAATAAGGGCTCCTGATCGTCGAAAAAGTGCTGTCGGTATCCCCGTAAATATTCTGCAGGTTATCGACCAGCGAATTAGCGGCTATTTTTATATTGGCCGTAGTCCTCCTTCCTATCCCTGTGATCAAATTGGACAAGAGTTGATTAACGCTGCTCTTCAAATTTTTGCCCGACATGATGCCGTAGGCCGAATTCATCATCAATTTGACGTTGTTTTGGTCGATATTAGCCAGCTGCCTTTCGTGAGGGTAGAGGGTGTTATCTTTCATCTTCTTTTTCAGTTTCTTCCTCATTTCGCCGAGATTTAATTGAAGATCGGGCCAGCATCCGTCTTTCAAATCGGACCGACAAACCCAAAATCGGCAATAAGCCCCGCAATCCCAGCACCTGGACGAGACGCCTCGAACGAAAGCCTCAACCAGCGGGCACCCGCTTTCGTTAACGTAAAGGAAGTTCAACGCCTCCTTAATACCCGTTTTCCCCCTTTTTCCGTTCAAAGCTTCTTTCAGATTTTCTTCGAGACGCGGTAGTGACGTCGCCTCCAGCAGCTTCGAAATCAATTTTCCCAAATCGTCGGCGGATTTCACGAGGTTGCCGAACGGGTAAAATATTTCCTCGAACAATTTCTCCTTCCCTTCGTACTCGTTGACCGAGAGATCGTAAAGGAGGGGGAAGTAATACTTTAATCCAGCCGGCTGCACTTGCGCGTCCTCGCGCCAGTAACCCCTTTCCTCTATCCAACTGGGAAAGGAGAGCCTCGGAAAATAATCGACCCCCAAATAGCGTCCGTTGGCTAAGTCCGCCTCGCGGTTAAATTTTTCGACGATCACGCTGTAAGGGATCCAATATCTCATAATCGACGAGCAAAAGGAGGTGTGAGCGTTAAAGACGTTCATCGCGCTCTCGTCAATATCTTCTATCCTACGAGGAGAAACTATTTCGCTTTCAACAGCATCGCCGGTATCGGGAATAAACGATTGTCCGCGACGCCGATACTCGACGGACCTCACGACCTGACTATGAAACGCGAAAGTCGAGGGACAACAATTGTTCGTGATCATTATGGAGGGATAAAGGGATGCGAAATCTAACGTTATCACCCCGTAGTCCGAAATGGACATTTGGATCGGAGTTATTACGAGCCCGCCTTTCGTAGAGCATTGGTAATTATTGTGGTTATCAAAATATCCCGTGTTGCTGACTAGAATCTCCTTTTTACGTTTCACATCGTTCTCGAAACAGGCTTGAACGATTTTACTTCCTTTGGGCGCCCATCCGATTAAGGTGTCGAACGTCTTTCCCGTCAATTTGCCCAGCGAGGCTTGTTCCATCACCGTGTTTAGGCTCGACTCTAGGAGACTCACCAGGGCGGCATCGTGAACGCAGTAGGCGTGTATGTAAGCGGCTTTTTCCGAGTCTCTGGCTCCGCTGCGAAAGTAGTTGAGCAAGTCCTGCACGTCGATAATCATTTTTTGTTCGATTTCCATTTGCTCTCGCCCGCACACGTTTTCGACGCACGAATTCAGATTGTACGAGGATAATTTATCGAACTTCAAACGAACCATTTTTTGCATATCAAAGAAACACATTTCCGGGATTAAAATGGCTCTCACTATCTGAAGAAAGCGATCGTAGTTTTTTTCGTTCGGGTTGAAAGGAACTCCCCCTGCACCATCACCGCTCTGGGCGCGTCTTTCTTTTTCGGTCTTGCTACTACCGCCACCGGCGCTTCGAATAAAAATCGATTTTGAGGCACGGTAGGCGCTTAAGATATCCTTTTTATCGCTAATGGAGAGCTTTTCCAATTGAAATATCTTAGATGCGACGTCGTTAATAATCATTCGAACCAGCAAAAAGGATATGTCGAAAGTCACGTTAAACCCCACTAAATACGTGAACATGTGGAAGTTGGAGTAAAAAAATTCGTCGACGGCTCTCAACATTTCCGCCTCGTTATCGAAAACGTCGCACTCCAATTTCTCGACTTTCCCGTACAATGATTTCTTTTGCGAGAATAAGTCCGATAGCTTGCTCCGTATTCCCTTGGCGAACGATGATAATGATGATGATGATGAAGATGATGATGATGATGATGATGAAGACGACGAGGCATTAGGCGCCGCGTTGGAGGAGGGGGATTCGGTCTTAGGGACGACGGCGAATACGTACACGCGTTTGATATCCTTCTCGAAAACCGGACGAGTACAAACGGCCAAGCTATACATGCGTTCATCAATGGCGTCCAATCCGGTGGTTTCGGTGTCGAAAAACGAAGCCATCAACTTGGACTGATTTCTCAGCAAGGTATCTTGCTCTTCCTCGCGAACGAAACATAATACGCTATCATCCTTTATCGATGCCGGAATTTGAGCGATATCATCAGCGCTCGATTGTCGATCAAAATTGATCCCGAAAACCTGGTTGCCCGTTCTAACATTCGCGTTTTCTAACCCTAAAACGTTATTGAGAGTCGCGTCGTAATTTATGCCGAATTCGTTTTTACTAGAGAAATAGTCCGCCGTATCAATAGCGATCAGTTTTTCTTTTATTTTAGGCTCAGCGAGTACGCGATTTCCTTCCGTTTTGAAATGAAAATTGTTGTACCTCTTTTTAAGCAAAGACATTTCTTCGAAATAATTTAAAGGATTTACCCTATTTTTCAAGTAAATTTTCGCGTACGCCTGATAGCTTTCGATACCCTTTCCCGAGGAGGAGGAGTCGTCGTTATCCTCGAAAACTGGAATTCTTTGAACGTTATTCATATTGAAAGGCGGTGAAGAATTTTCGTTGTACACCCATCGGTATATCTGAAATTGCTTAGTCATGTGAGAATTAACGGTACTGAAAGACCAATACCTTCCTTCCCCCTCGGCAACATCGGAGGCGTAGTTGCAAATGATTCGTCCGTCAGTGGCGCTGTCCGGTTCTTTAACGACCGTCGAATTCAACATGTCTAGCATCATCATTTTTCCGAAAGGGTTAAGGAGAGGAAAAATGGATTTTTTAAAGTCCCCCCTTTGGTAGAAATTAATCGAGCGCATGAGGAGAGAATTTAAATGCCTCGTGTAATCGCACGTTTCGTCGTTGTACAAAAGAATCAAACTCTTGGACAAAAAACGGATTATAGAATCCGGGTTATTCCAACGGGGCGCGATAGCTTCGATCGATCGTTTCATTTTATCCAAAACCATTTTTTCTTTAGCCTTCCTCAATCGGTCGAACGAGTCGCGACGACGATCGTCGTCACCGCTGCCGCTGTCATTTAACGCTCGTCCAACCCCCTCGTACGATTCGAATTTACCGGAGGTAATCCGCGCGTCAAAAATTTCGAAGAAGCAAGCCGGACAGCGATCGAAAATGGTCCGATGATCTTCGAAGTCGGCGGCGGGGGACCCCCTTTTCGCCCCGGTTTCGTCTTCTCGTCGTTTCGAATGTTTTTGACAAAACGTTTTCTTAACTATACTACGTTGAACGCGTCTCGTTAACGATTCGTTTTCTAAATCCCCCATCCGTCGCTTTTTCCAAGCACCAGTTTCGCTGAACTCTTCTTCTTCTTCTACTTCTTCTTCTTCTTCTTCTATTCCTTCCTCCATTCTTTCTTCGCGCGAAGAAAAAGCAGTGTTCGCGGAATGAAAACGCGTCATCTTTCGGAAGGCGTTTTCGATAGCCTTCCTGCACCTCGTTTCCGAAAACATCATTTTTTCGAATCCGTAATTCAAGACCGAAAAATGCTCGTATTTCAAGAGGTCTACGAAATAATTGATAGCGGTCAAGATTCCGGCCGGGGCAGACCTATTTTTCTTCAACAGGTAACTTCTCAGAACTTCGAGCGGAGACACCCTTTCAAAGTCCAATAGGAACACGAACCAATTGAAATTCAGCAGGGGCATTTGGTGGATGGACGTTCTCGGGTGAAACAGGTTTTTGGAGTAGTAAAACATAAATAAAATAAAATCGAAATTCGTATTCACGACCACGCTCATTTTGCAGCTGTTATAAACGTTGAAAACGTTTTCTCCCATCCTGTTCTTAACGCAGACTCGAAGGAAATCGTCGGTGGTCGTGGTTGTGGTTGTAGTCATGGTCGCGTCGTGGTCGCGACTGGATCGAAGAACGACGAGGTGAAACCCCGTCCACACTTTGGGATATTTTAGCAACGTGTTAGTCTCATTTCCTCGCGTGAGAGAAGAATAGTACGAATCGAAACTAGAAATATTCTTCAAAACGTTTCTCAGGACGCTTTCGTGAACCTCGTTCGATACGTTTCTAGGAGGAGGAGCGGTCGATAGCCATCGTCCTCCGCGAGAGCGAGATTCGTCTTCGCGGTAACCTGTCGGAATGAGTGACGTATCGGCCGCGCCGAAAAGCGAATCTCCCCCGCGCACGAAAAAACCGATTCTCCGCAACGATATCCTGGGAACGAGGATTATTTCTTTGTAGTAGTCTCTGTAAAGAGAAACCTTTACGAGTTCGTTATTTCCCTCGATCTCTTTTCGGTCTATAAAGCCGATATAACTTACGATCGTTCCAACCATGTTGAATGAATGAATTTGACGAAATATTTCGGTGGTAATCGGACCGCGTGTGAATTAATACCGATATATATATATTTATTTCTGAAAAAAAATTTATTTATTTATCTACATATTAAATATAAACAATTAGATTAATATATAGATATAATTAGATTAAACGTATAAGTAAATTAAATAAAAAATAAAAATTAAAAAAAAAATTAATTTATGAAAAACGAAAGGTTATACGTATAGATCCGAGGTTTTTTGGCATTAAAACACTGACGTCATCGATTAGTTTATTCTGTCCAGTCAACCATTTTAGAGGCAGCAGCAACAACAAATGGCGATGAAAGAAGAGGCAGCGGCGAAGGAAAAGGTAGAGGGAGAGGAGGAAGAGAGGTCGATTCCCCGCGAAAAAGTGATAGTGTGCATCGAAGGAAATATCGGAAGCGGCAAAAGTACACTCATCGAATCGTTTAGGAACGACGCGAGAATCTCAACGTTACCCGAGCCCGTCGACGACTGGGAGGACTATCACGGCGTAAACCTGCTGAAAGAGTCATACAAAAATCCTAAAAAGTACGCGTTCGCCTTTCAGCTTTTTCATTTGATTTCCACGCACGAGAGGTACGCGAAAATGTTAGACGTTTTGAAAGACGAAGAAGATGTTATCGACGTTATAATGACCGAGAGATATTCGTTATCAGCTCAAAGGGTTTTTATTCTCCACGGCGCTAGTCAAAAATATATCAGTGAAACCGAGCACCATATCGTGAACGATCTGTATAACATCGTCGAAGGCCGCAAGCTAATACCCGACGTCATAGTATACCTTAAAACATCTCCTTCCGTCTCGCTAGAAAGGATAAAAAATAGAAACAGGGAGGGCGAATCGACCATCACGCTGGACCACTTGAAAAACTTAGACTTCCTTTACGAGGAATACGTGAATTACCTTATAAATAACGACACTTTTAAAGATATTAGATTCATCACTCTCGACGGAAACAGGAATTTGGAAGATGTGAGAGCGGAATACGATTTTACGGTCGAACCGGTTATCGCAGCCGTCTCAAAAGAATTAAACGAAAGAGGGATAGAAGAGAGGAGGCGTTTTATGCAGAGTATCGACGAAGAAATCGATAGGACGTGCATACCCTTCCCTCGAACGAACAAAGAAGAAGGAGAAACCCGTTTTTGGAACTACCTTATCACTTTTTATAACCACGTGATTTCTTTTCTGACCTACGTCTTCGGAAATAAATCCAAAAAAAACCGAGTTGCGAAAGGAAAAGATGAATAATTATTCGCTTACTTTTTATTTAAAATCAGTATCACGTACCGCGAACGCGTCTCAGTCAACGAATATTCGCGTTATTGTTTTTATATACTACACTCCTACGCACGTTTTTATTTTATTTTAACATTTAATAAAAGTTACGAAACTAATATTGTTTTTTCTTTCTTTTCAACTTAACCTATTATAAAATACCGTGATTTCATTTATTAGTGAGCGAGAAAATTAGTAGGTTTTCCAAAACTATTCGAGATTCGTCGATTTGAGTTACGTTTTTCACTATTACGGGATAATATATTGATATTTATTATATTTATATTATTATATTTTTTATATATATTATTATTATTATTATATATTATTATTATTATTATTATTATATATATTATTATTATATTATTATAATTGTTATTGTTTTCTTTTTTTTTTTTTCTTACATTTTTTTTTTTTTATTATACATTTAAAAACTATATTTGTTAAATATTTTATTAGAATAAAACAATTTTGGTTAAATCTAGCTTATAAATACCTCAGACGTCGTACATTTTTATTTAATATCCGACGACGCGATCGAGAGCGGATTAAAATCAGGAATAAAAAAAGGCTGCTGAGCTACTCATTTGAGTTGAAATTATCATCATTAATGCAGGGTGGAGATATCGATTCGTCGAAACAAAACGAAGATTTAGATTTACTCAAAAATGAGCTGCGGGGTTACGACTTCATGACCGAAATTCAAAAACAAGAATTGTGTCGCAATTTCGAAATAGAACGTGAGAGGGCCCGATGCAGCTCTAGGATAGCCGAGGAAATGTTTGATGAAATTAAGAGCAAAAGTTCCTTACTGAAAGTGATTGACGCTGATGTCCCGAAAGGTATTCTGCCTCCCGAATATTCTTGCACCCTACACGACGTCAAAATAAAAGAAAGCGAATCGGAGGACGAGGTTTATGGAGAAAACGAATGGATTTGGAAGAACGTCCCTCGCGGTTTGAATTTCATGCGGCTGGAAGGAAAAGAAAAGGTGTTGGATTTCGCTATTTACGCCAACAGAAAGTTTACGGGAGGGATTGGCGACGAAGATATTCATCAACCCGAAGACGACGACGCGTGGTCAAAATTTTTTCTCGATTCTCCCGCGAACGCTACCCAGGTTGTTTGCGTGACAAAAATTAATGGAGAAAGCGGACATTTCTCGGTGAGGAAGATTGCCGGAGAATACTACGTCATAGCCGGCTCTAAGAACGTACACATGTTGTTCCAGTGCTACTCCGACGTCGAAAAATACACCGGGGAGAGATATTTAATCGCAAAAAAGGTGGCGATGGCGGTATTAGATACATTTGACGCGATGGAAGTTTCGAAATTGGATATTTTTAAGCGTTTCTTGAACGTCACTAAAACGACGGTAGTTTGCGAAATACTGCTAACCGATCGGCAACATATTGTCGATATTTCACACCTAACAGAATCGAAAATCTACGGCTTGTTGATGACATCAGCGCCCCGAAAGGTGTACGGTGACGACGACGAAGATAATTATTCGTTGTCGACTGTCTCTCATCAGGTCTGCTTGGAATATTTAAAGTTCGTGGGGATGTCAACGCCGGAATACTATTCGATATCTCCAAAAGACGTGAATGCTGAAATTACGAATATTAGAAGAATGAAAAATTGCGAAGGTTACGTTCTTTATTACTTAATAAACGACCGCACCGTCGGACTGGCGAAAGTGAAAACGATATGGTACGTTGTTTTGCGAGCTCTGCGAGAGAAGGCAGTCTATACCTTCTTTAACAGAAAATGTAAGCTCTCCGTTCCGGAAATGATAAAGAACACGGAAAGCCGGTTCATTGAAATTCAAAAGTGGCTAAAATTTAGCGACAATTTCTTAGACAATTGGAAAAAAATTGGAAAGGCATTCATTTGCTGGTTAGACAACGAAATCAAAGACGGCAAAATTTGTCCTGATGAAATACGTCCAAATTTTCCTACAGAGTGGAAACGGTTTTTAGAAGAAAATCGAACTAATGACGAATTTATTTAACGCGTAACGTACGCATATAAAATATTTTTGAATCTATATTTAATAAAATGTATATTTCTTGTCGTTTTTTTTCATTTAAAAAAAAATTTGCTGCGATACATTTATTTATCATATTTTTATAATTTACATTTTCTTCGCGTATCGAAGCAAACTTTACTAGTTACGGCGATTCTCGCAAACAAGTGAATAATATCATTTTTGATGAGAAATAATTAAAATTTCCTGTTTAATCTGGTTTCATTTATTTCACTTTTTTAAAAATAAAACAGTCGATTTGGATGCACGAAGGAACAAACTAAAGGGACTCACTACTCGTACACAAATTTGTGCCAAAAATTGGCACAAATCCCTTTATTACCTAAAAAAAATTGTGCCAATTTTGTGCCATGTTCCCAATAGGGGGTTTTGACACAAATTTGTGCCAAAGCCATGTTCCCCATCTTATCTAGGGTAAAATATATGGAAGTGCGTCGCGTAATGTCACTATGTAACAACGACGTTTCCGAGAGAAATTGGCGTCGTGAATTTTTTTAAATTTTTTTTTAGTTTAGTTATCTCTAAAAATTATTTATCGAAGAAAAATTGAATTTAAGTTAGAATATACTATAAAAAAATAATTATATATAAAGTACACTTTAAAAATTAACTTAAAAAAAATCTTAAGGGTACCCCTCGCGCTTCGATTGGGGCACGAAATAACGTTACTTTTTACTTCTCGGGAAATGGTGCAAAATAAATTTTTTGTTTGTTAAGCGAGTTTTTTTTTTCGAGGGAAACAGAAAATAATCTAAGTCTGTAAAGAAATGGTATTCAGGTATCTAGAAAACAGGCAATTTTTGGAATTTTTTAAATTTTTTTCACTATCGTTTAAAATAAAAACTCCAGGGGTGCGTATAAAAATAAGTTGATATTTAGAGTTGGGAGGCCCAGCACTACTCTGTGACTGGGTGCGCACCACACTAGAAGAGAAATTTTGTTGTTTTTTTTTTGGGGGGGGAACCGAAAACTTAATTAACTCGGAAATAATTCGAGATATCGCAAAACTAAAATCAGTTGTAGGGTCCGTTTGCGGGGTACAGGATTTCCGTGGAAAAAATTCAAATTTCCGAAAAAAAACTCCATTTGCGTAAGGTAATGGCACAAAAAAACCGTTCCCTTTATTATGGGTTAGTATCAAAATTTAAATTATTGTTAGCATAGAAATTTTTTCCACAGGAAATAAAAAAACACGGAAATTTACAGTAAACTGCATGGCCTCCTTCTACAGTAGGTCTTAACTAAGAGAGATTGAAAGTGCATATACGTATGACCATTATTTTTTTTCTACGAATTTTTAAAATTAACGAGGTAACGTTCCCTTTAGTGCGATTTTATTATACGTTTTGGCACAAATTTGATCTTCTTGTTCCCTTTATTAATAAAGAATTTAGGCCGGAAATTTCCCGTAGTAAGATGCCATATTGACAGGCTTATATTTTCAAACCTGTATGACCTATGTTGTACTATTTGTATCTTTTTGGTTATTCTTAGTATAATAGATTGTGATTTCCTTATAAATCGGCCATTTCTAACCTATATCTATAGGCTTACAATATCTAAATTTTTAACATTTAAAAAAAAGTTACTATTTACCATTTTTAAGGGGGTAATATCTTTCCAAGTTCGCGAAGTAAGGGGCTGACAATGCTAAGGTGGTGCCACCAAAAAAAATGTTACATTTATTATGGATTTGTGCCAAAATTTTTAATTTATTGTTTCCTTCAGAATTTTTTTCCACCGAAATTAAAAAACAAATACGGAATTTAGGCAGGCAACTAGCATGCCTAGGTTGAAGATGCCATGTTGCCATTTATATTCAAACTGAGTGACTTAGGCAGGCGTCACTATATGATCAGTCAAATCGGTTTGAAGATACTTTAAGCTTACAAAATGTACTCGAAGCTTCCAGCGCTTTTGCTTCCCGTAAGCGACACACCATATTATAGTACTTTCCAGGAACCAAAACGACCTAACGTGCTCGCGCGACACCTTTTTAGGGATAAACTATCGCTCCAACCCGATATAGTGTCGTCAGGAAGGGTACTAAGTCCGAAAGACCTAAGTGCGAGAAATCTAAAAAAACTCATGAAAAAAATAATAATAATTCACAAAAAAATTTTAAGTTCGGATTTGCATTTAGACTTCGACTTATATTAGTTCCGATGAGGCGTCACTTTATGACGTCATAATCGGTTGAAGATACTTTAAGCTTAACAAAATGGTACCGAAGCGTTCAATCGCTTTTCGATTCTCCGTAACGCACACTATATTATGAGTGACTTTTCAATAGGAAACCGAAACGACCTAACGTCTCGCGCGACACTTTTTGGGACTTAAACTATCGCTCAACCCATATAGTGACTCAGGAAGGACTATATAGTCGAAGTCTAAGTTTATAAGTCGAAAGTCTAACTGGCTAATCGAAGGTCTAAGTATAAGTCGAGGTCTAAGTGCTAAGTCGAAGTCTAAGTGCTAAGTCAAGGTCTAAGTGCTAAGTCGAAGTCTAAGTGCTAAGTCGAAGATCTAAGTATAAGTCGAGGTCTAAGTGCTAAGTCGAAGTCTAAGTGCTAAAATCTAATATTTCAAGAAAATAATACACAAAATGTTTTTTAAGTCCAAAATTTCGGAATTATTCACTTAGACCATCAACTTATATTAGTTTAAGATGAGGCGTCACTATATGACGTCATAATCGGTTTGAAGATACTTTAAGCTTAACAAAATGTTACTCGAAAGCGTTCAGCCGCTTTTGCGATTCCCGTAAGGCGACACTATTGTATAGTTTTCGAAGGGAACCGAAAAACGACCTAACGTGCTCGCGCGACACCTTTTTAGGGATAAACTATCGCTTCAACCCGATATAATGTCGTCAGGAAGGGAACTGATATAAGTCGAAGATCTAAGGGCGAAAATCTAAAAAAATTCATGAAAAAAATTAATATAATAATTCACAAATAAAAAAATTGTAGAATTACATTTTGCAATAAACTTCACTTATATTAGTTCCCGATAAGCGTCGCTTATATTACATCACAAATATTTAAGAAGCTATAAGCGTAACAAAATGGTGCTCGAAAGCGTTCAGCCGCTTTTGCGATTCCCGTAGGCGACACCATATTATAGTGACTTTTCGAAGTGAACCGAAAAACGACCTAACGTGCTCGCGCGACACCTTTTTACGGATAAACTATCGCTTCAACCCGATATTGTGACGTCAGGAAGGGAAACTGATATAAGTCGAAGGTCCAAGTGCGAAAATCTAAAAAAATTCATGAAAAATAATAATAATAAATTCAGAAGGAAACCCTGGATAAACATTTGCTATTAGAACTTCGATTTATATTAGTTCCCGATAAGGCGTCACATATGACTTCATAATCGGTTTGAAGATACTTTAAGCTCAACAAAATGGTACTCGAAAGCGTTCAGCCGCTTGCGATTCCCGTAAGGCGACACGATTATATAGTGACTTTTCGAGGACCGAAAAACGACCTAACGTGGTCGCGCGAAACCTTTTTAGGGATAAACTATCGCTTCAACCCGATTTAGTGACGTCAGGAAGGGATATATAAGTCGAAGTCTTAAGGCGAAAATCTAAAAAAATTCATGGAAAAAATAATAATAATAATTCACAAAAAAAAATTTAAGTTCGGAATTTGCACTTAGAACTTCGAGCTTATATTAGTTCCCGATAAGCGTCAACTATATGACGCTAATCGTTTGAAATACTTTAAGCTTACAAAATGGTATCTCGAAAGCGTTCAGCCGCTTTTGAGATTCCCGTAAGGCGACACTATATTAACTGTTCGAAGGTAACCGAAAAACGAACTAACGTGCTCGCGCGACACCTTTTCAGGGATAAACTATCGCTTCAACCCGATAGTGACGTCAGGAAAGGAACTGATATAGGTCGAAGGCCTAATGCGAAAATCTAAAAAAATCATGAAAAAATAATGAGATAATAATTCACAAAAAAAAAGTTAAGTTTCGAATTTGCAGTTAGAACTTCGACTTATATTTAGTTCCCGATGAGGCGTCACTATACGTCATAATCGGTTTAAAGATACTTTAAGCTTAACAAAATGGTACTCGAAGGCGTTCAGCGCTTTTGCGATTCCCGTAAGCGACACTATATTATAGTACTTTTCGAAGGAACCGAAAAACCTAACGTGCTTCGCGCACACCTTTTTTTAGGGAGTAAAACTATCGCTCTCAACCGAATAGTACTCAGGAAAGGGAAATGATATAGGTCGAAGGCCTACGTGCAAAATCTAAAAAAATTCCTGAAAAAATAATTAAAATAATTCACAAAAAAAATTTCAGTTTCGGAATTTGCACGTAGAACTTCGACTTATATTAGTCCATGAGCGTCACTATATGACGTCATAATCCGTTTGAGATACTTTAAGCTTAACAAATTACTCGAAGCGTTCAGGCGCTTTGCCGATTCCCGTAGCGACACTATATATGACTTTCGAAGGAACCGAAAAACACCTCACTGCTCGCGGCGACACCTTTTTAGGATAACTATCGCTTCAACCCGATATAGTGACTTCAGGAAGGGAACTGATATCGAAGCCTAAGTTGCGAAAATCTTAAAAAAATTCACTGAAAAATAAAAAATAATCACAAAAAAATTTATGCGAAATTTGCACTTAAAACTTCGACTTATATTAGTTCCCGATGAGCTCACTATAGACTCATAATCGGTTTGAGAACTTTAAGCTAACAAAAATCGTACGCGAAAGCGTTCAGCGCTTTTGTGCGAATTCCCGTAAGCACACTTATTTATAGTGAACTTTTCGAGTAACGAAAAACGACCTACGTGCTCGCGCGACACCTTTTTAGGATAAACTATTCGCTTCAACCCATATGTGCGTCAGGAAGGGAACTGATATAGGTCGGAGGCCTAAGTGCGAAAATCTAAAAAAATTCATGAAAAAAAATAATAATAATCACAAAAAAAAAATTTAGTTCGAATTTGCACTTAGAACTTCAACTTATTATTAGTTCCCGATGAGGCGTCGCTATATGACGTCATAATCGGTTGAAGATACTTAAGCTAAACAAAATGGTACTCGAAAGCGTTCAGCGGCTTTTGCGATTAAGGCGACACTAAATTATAGTGACTTTTCGAAGGGAACCGAAAACACCTAACGTGCTCGCGCGACACCGTTTTAGTATAAAACATCGCTTCAAACCATATAGTGACTGCGGAAGGAAACTGATTATAGTCGAAGCCTAGTGCGAAATCTAAATAAAATTCATGAAAAATAATAATAATTAATCACAAATAAAATTAAGTTTCGAATTTCAACTTAGAACTTCGACGTTTATTATTCCCATGAGCGTCATATAGACGTCTTAACGTTTGAAATACTTATAAGCTTAACAAAATGTACTCGAAGCGCTTCAGCCGCTTTCGATTCCCTTAAGGCGACACTTTATATATGACTTAACTTCGAAGAACCGAAAAACGACCTAACGGGCTCGCGCGACACCTTTTTAGGATAAACTATCGCTTCAACCCAGAAGGTCTAAGTATATATAAGTCGAAGGTCTAATGGCGAAAATCTAAAAAATATTCATAAAAAATATAATGAATAATTCACAAAAAATTTAGTTCGGAATTTGACTTAGAAACTTCGACTGATATAGTTCCGATGCTCACTATATGACTGTCATAATCGTTTGAAAACTTTAAGTCTTACAAAATGTCTCCGAAAGCGTTCAGCCGCTTTTGCGCATTCCCGTAAGCGACACTATATTATATGACTTTTCGAATACCGAAACACTAACGTGCTCGCCGACACCTTTTTTAGAAACATTCGCTTCAACCGATATAGTGACGTCAGGAAAGGAACTGATATAGGTCGAGGCAACATGAATCAGAAAAATCAGTAAAAAATAATAATAATAATTCACAAAAAAAATTAGTTTCGGAAATTTGCATTAGAACTTCGACTTATATTAGTCCCGATGAGGCGTCACTATATAACGTCATAATGTTTGAAGAACTTTAAGCTAACAAAATGGTACTGAGAGCGTTCAGCCGCTTTTGCGATTCGCCGTAAGGCGACACTATTTATAGTGACTTTTCGAGGTAAAACCGAAAAACGACCTAACAGTGCTCGCGCGACACCTTTTTTAGGGATAAACTATCGCTCCAACCCGTATAGAGACGTCAGGAAGGGAACTGAAAGGTCGAAGGCCTAAGTGCGGAAATCAAACGTACAAATTCATGAAAAAAATAATAATAAAATTCACAAAAAAAAATTTAGTTTCGGATATGCCCTTAGAACTTCGACTTATATTAGTTCCCGATGAGTCGTCACTATATCTATATGACGTCATTATCGGTTTGAAGATACTTTAAGCTTAATAAAATGGAACTCGAAAGCGTTCAGCCGCTTTTGCGATCCCGTAAGGTGACATCATAATATAGTGACTTTTCGAGAACCGAAAACGACCTAACGTGCTCGCGCGACACCTTTTTTAGGGATATAAGCTATCGCTTCAACCCGATTATTAGTGACGTCAGAAGGAACTGATATAAGTCGAAAGCCTAAGTGCGAAAATCTAAAAAATCATGAAAAAATATTAATAATAATCACAAACATTAGTTTCGAAGTTTTGCACTTAGAACTTGGACTTATATTAGTTCCCGATGAAGGCGAGTTTTTTTTCGAAGGAAGATACTTTAGTAACAAAATTACTGAAGCGTTCAGCCGCTTTTTGCGATTCCCGTCACATTGACTATTTATATATGACTTTTTCGAAGGGAACCGAAAAACGACCTAAAGTGATCGCGCGACACCTTTTAGGATAAACTATCGCTTCAACACGATATAGTCGTCAGGAAAGGAACTGATATAGGTCGAAGCCTAAGTGCGAACATCTAAAAAAAATTCATGAAAAATATATAATAATTCACAAAAAAAATTAAGTTCGGAATTTTGCACTTAGAACTTGACTTATTTATTCGAGAGCGTCACTATATGACGCCATAATCGTTTGAAGATACTTTAAGCTTCACAAAATGGTTTGAAAGCGTTCACCGCTTTTGCGATTCCCGTAAGCACACTATATTATAGTGAACTTTTCGAGAACCGAAAAACGACCTAACGTCCTCGCGCGACACCTTTTTAGGAATAAACTAATTGCTTCAACCCGATATAGTGACGTCAGAAAGGGAACTGATAGGTCGAAAGCCTAAGTGCGAAAATCTAAAAAATCATGAAGAAAATAATATAATTAATTCACAAAAAAAAATTTAAGTTTCGGAATTTGCACTTAGAACTCCGACTTATATTAGTCCGATGAGGGCGTCACTATATGACGTCATAATCGGTTTGAAAATACTTTAAGCTTAACAGAATGGTACTCAAACGTTCAGCCGCTTTGCGATTCCCGTAGGCACACTATTATATGTGACTTTTGAGGAACCGAAAAACGACCAACGGCTGCGCGCACACCTTTTAGGATAAACTATCGCTTCACCCCGATATACGTCAGGAAAGGAACTGATATAGGTCGAAGGCCAAAGGTGCGAAAATCTAAAAAATTCATGAAAAAATAATATATAATTCACAAAAAAAATTTCAGTTTCGAATTTGCCACTTAGAACTCTCGACCTGTTATTATTCCCGATGAGCGTCACTATATGACGTCATATCGGTTTGAAGATACTTTAAGCTTAACAAATGGTACTCGAAAGGTCAGCCGCTTTGCGGAGTCCCGTTAAGGCGACACGATATTATAGTGACTTCGAAGGTAACGAAAACGGACCTAACGTGCCGCCACACCTTTTAGGATAACGATCGCTTCACCCAAGAATATGACGTCAGGAGGAAACTGATATAAGTCGAAGGCCTAATGCGAAAATCTAAAAAAATTCATTGAAAAAAATATAATATAATTCACAAAAAAAAATTTAAGTTCGGAATTTCACTTAGAATTCGACTTATATGAGTTCCCGATGAGGCGTCACTATATGCCGTCATAATCGGTTTGAAGATACTTTAACTTAAACAAAATTGTACTCGAAGCGTTCAGCCGCTTTTGCGATTCCCGTAAGCACACGATATTCATATGACTTTGCTAGGGAACGAAAAACGACTAACGTGCTCGCGCGAACCTTTTTAGGGATAAACTTATCGCTTCAAATCCATAAGTGACTCAGGAGGGAACTGATATAAGTCGAAGCTCTAAGTAAAAATAAAAAAATCATGAAAAAAAATAATAAAATTCACAAAAACAATTTAATAAATTGCACATAGAACTTCGACTTATATTATTCCCGAATGGGCGGCGTCACTCTATGACGTCATAATCGTTATGATACTTTAGCTTAACAAAATGGTACTCGAAAGCGTCCAGCCGCTTTTGCGATTCCCCTTAAGCGACACTATTATATAGTGACTTTTCGAAGGACCGAAAAACGACCTAACGTCCTCGCGCGACACCTTTTAGGATAAACTATCGCTTCAACCGGATATAGTGACGTCAGGAGAACTAATATAAGTCGAAAGTCTAAGGGCGAAAATCTAAAAATTCATCAAAAAATAAAATAATATTCACAAAAAAAAATTAGTTTCGAATTGCACTTAGAACTCACTTATATTAGTCCCATAAGGCGTCCACTATTTTATGACTCATAAATCGGTTTGAAATACTTTAAGCTTAACATAATGTACTCGAAAAGCGTTCAGCCGCTTTGCTGATTCCGTAATGGCGACACAATATTATAGTGACCTTTCGAAGGTAACCGAAAAACAACCAACCTGCTCGCGCGACACCTTTTTAGTAAACTATCGTCAACCCGATAATAGTGACGCAGGAGAACTTGATATAGGTCGGAAGGCCTAGTGCGAAATCTAAAAAATTCATGAAAAAAATATAATAATAATTCACAAAAAAAAATTTAGTTTCGAATTTGCACATTAGAACTTCGAACTTATATTATTCCCGATGAGCTCCCACTATATTGACGTCATAATCGTTTGAAATACTTTAAGCTTTAACAAAATGGACTCGAAACGTCAGCCGCTTTGCATTCCCTAACTGCGACACTATATTATATGACTTTCAATGGAACCGAAAAAAAACGACCACGTTGTCGCGCGACACCTTTTTAGGGATAACTATCGCTTCAACCCGATAATATTGACGTCAGGAAGGGAACTGAGATAGGTCGAAGGCCTAGTGCGAAAATCTAAAAAAATTCATGAAAAAGATAATAATAATAATTCACAAAAAAAATTTAAGTTTCGGAATTTGCACTTGAACTTCGACTTATATTATCCGATGAGGCGTCACTATCTCTTATGACGTCATAAACGTTGAAATACTTTAAGCTTAACAGAATGGTACTCGAAAGCGTTGCCGCTTTTGCGATTCCCTAAGGCGACCCTATATATAGTGACTCAATGGACCGAAAAACGAACCTAACGCTCTCGCGCGACACCTTTTTGGGATTAAAACCCCCAATGCAACCCGTTATAGTGACGTCAGGAAGGGAACTGATATAGGCGAAGGCCTAGTGCGAAAATCTAAAAAAAATTCATTGAAATATAATAATATAATTCAAAAAAAAATTTAAGTTCGGAATTGCACTTAGAACTTCGACTTATATTAGTCCCGTTGAGGCGTCAATATATGACGTCATATCCGGGTGAAGTACTTAAGCCTTAACCAAAATGGTACTCGAAAGCGTTCACCAGCTTTTGCATCCGTAAGGCACACTATATTATATGACTTTCGAAGTACCGAAAAACGACCGACCGTGCTCGCGCGACACTTTGTAGGGATAAAACATCGCTCAAACTCGATATATAGTAGACGTCAGGAAGGCTGATAACTGATAATAGGTCGAAGGCCGACTAAGTGTTACGAATAATCTAAATAAATTTCTATGATAATTAAATATAATAATTAAATAAAATGATAACTATAATATAATAAAATAAATTTATTATTAATTATCTCGTGAATAATTGCACTTATTAGAAATAACTTTATTCGAACTGATATATATATTTAGTTCTGATGAATTGTGAGTATTGACTTTGAGCTATATACATTTTTATGTTTTAGTATAAAGTCACCACAGTCAGGTTAATTTCTGATATTTGCATGAATTTATTATGAGGCTCTTACTCAGAAAAAATCTTAGATACCTCAGAAGTTATATCCAGTTCATGCAGTTCTGTTGTACATGTAATTTCTCTCGTGACAGGCAACATACTTAGACGTGTATTATCTTATATATAGTTAGACTTATTCGTAAGGTAACTCACGTAAATAATATACTAACAACGTACTCTTACGCACACCTTTTTAAGGGATATAAAGTCTAATCGCTTCAACCCGAGTATTATAGTGACGTCAGAGGTGAAACTGATATATAAGTCGAAAGTACCTATAAGTATGTGAGCTATATATAATAATAAGAAAATCTATAAAATATATCATATTTATAAAAAATATAAATAATAATATAATTCACAATAAAAAATATTTAAGTTTCGAATTTGCTCATTCATAACTATATTTCGGCTTATATATAGATTCCCTCTGATATAGAGTGACGTCTACTTATTTTGAACGTATCATAATGTTATTGAGAATACTTTAACTTTACAAATATATTAGTACTCGAATGCTTTCAATGCCGCTTTGCGATTTCATCCCTCACACAATTATACTATTTACCCATTAATTTATTTTAATTAGTCAACTTTATCATATATAAATAGATTTATGAATGAAGGAATGAGTAATAATTATGAGTAGAGACTAATATTAAAAGTAATAATATTATCTAGATAACTGATATAGATCTTAAATTACTAATAATTTAAGATATCTTAAATAAATTATCTCTCACCCCAAAAATTATCACGAATATTATTTTTTATAAGTCTCGAAATATATTTGTCTCACAGTAATTATTTCAATTCTCACAAAGACCTTTGACTCATATATAATATTATTAGTTCCCTAGAAGAGCGCTCACTATTGACGTCATAATCGTGATTCAATTATTAAACAAATAATATTTGTTATTTATTATTATTACTAAAGAATAATGTTTTTACTTATTGGCATCAAAAATAAAATAAATACGATAATTTAATATATATCATAAATTTGATCCTAAATAATAATATGTAATTATTATATTCAACCATTATCTACCTTTTCCAGATTTACCTCCAATCAATAAACTTATATAAAAAACAACAACAATATTTGGTTTAATTAATTTATTTCAATGTATTCTCCATTGTATACCCAACGTCATCTTCAGAATATTTCATCTGAATATTCTATTAATTTATAACACCGGAATTAAATATCAGCCAATAAATGTTATTGCTTTATATTGTAAGTATTTACTTTAAAATACATTAAAAATAAATCTCGTATATACTCACAAAAATAGATATCGTATTCAACCTATAATGGACTCTTGAATAAAAATTTTTACTCGTTCGGCCTCGTATGTATTTAACTGAGTCAATTCGTATTCATTCAAGATATAGTCTGGCAAAATACAAACCGTCGTTGCAGAGACATATGCTTATGTTACACTCTAATATATCATTATTTGAGATAGTTCCCGGCATTCTTAATATCACCATTAGATTCCTTTTTGAAACAGTGGTCTATATTCTGTTTAATTATTTACTCCGGATAAGCATCTGATTAAAGCGCTTAAACGAGCATTCTTACGTTCTCTACGTACGCTATCGAGTATCGGATCAAAAAATTAAATTCTATTCCCGACTATATCTTAAAAATAAATAGATTATAATGTGAGTTCTCAATGAATATTTAAACTTTCTATCATCATACGAATGATATCGTTACCCATTATGAAAATATATTTACGTACCTTTTCTAGTTTTGGAGAGATAGCGCGACAATATCATATAAAAGACATCCGAATAAAAATCTGATAGTTTTATCTCTATACTCACAATTTTTAAATAACTCAATAGCATTTATATTCAGATATCTAAATATAGCATGTAGCAGTCCTAGTGATCTAGACGAATTGAGATTATTATCTTTGATCTAGGATTTCATATATTCTGATCAAATATCGAAAGCTGCGACGATTTTTATTATCAGATGCACAGATGGTCGAATATCTTCAAATAATATCTTATAATAGTCTGTCGTACGACATTATTATCAATAAGATAACGCATCAATATTCTGAGCAAATCAGGATAATTATGAGTAAGAGAAGTACGGGTATGTAATTTGGTATATTTCTTATAGAAATAAATAGAATGAGCTAATATAAATATAAATATTGACAACTAGCTGCTTAAATTATTTCTAGTATAATCAAGAACTAGTTCATCTATTTCCTAATTACTACTTATATGAATCGCGGTTTTCTATAAAAGACGTTCGGTAGCCACAGTGAGAATCGTGATAATATTGCTATTATTTCCAGTATTTTAACTTATTACCAAGAGTACATCATCTCGAATGTTATAAATGGGCTGATATGCGCCATGGCCCGTTCATTAGTTAGGCGCATAAAGAGAAATAATAACCGGCGTTAAATTCCTTTATTATCAACTCCGTGAGAGACAAGAATTGATTATTATCAGATATTTTATTTCTTTCATACATCAATCGTTGTCTCCCAGGAAAGTTCCGAAGAATTGAGTCCAACATTTATTAGATACTCTATTATATACGCTGCATGTACGTGCCTACTGCTTGCGCCGTACTCCTATAGCTTACCTACTAGTCTGCGCGTCATGTAATAGTTATCGCTGCGGTTGTGCCGCGATGGCCCCTTCGCCGCGAAGACTGTTCTCCTAGTCACTGATAATATACTTATTTCTCAGATAAGTGCATGCATACTCCGTTACCTAAATTAATTATTAACAAATGCCAGAAGTTTACAGAAAATCCTACTTATCTTATATTAAAATTACAGATTGCTGGTACAATGATATCTATTAAGTGTCTCTAATGAAAAAATGTCCGCCATTTTACCTGAATAAGAGGAATCTCCTCACCAACACTAACTACTCGCAAGTGTCTCGCTCCAATATCAGTGTTGCTTCTCGGTCCTGGTACTCGAGGAGAGATGAATCTCTTAGTATTATACTAAAGATTCTATGCGTGAATGTTGGACTCTCACTGAGATTTTTTTTCGCTGACAGCGCCAATTACAATCTTACCCTCTCACTAAATACTTACATTCTAACTCTGCACTTATATACAACCGGTAGTTAATGGATTTAGCTCGGATGAGTATTAATAGCTACTATATAATATTTTATTTGAGTGTCGTAAGATATAAATTATACAGGGTGCGAAGGTGAGGCCATGTTCGATAATTTCCTCAGATACTTCTCTGATCACGGTTAATCTGTAAGATAAATTGAGTTAAATCAGTAGTTACTAGAATAATCACGGAGCTTACGCATATATTTGCTAGAGATAATCCAATTTGACGAGTTTTATTATATCTACTCTAGTAAAAGATAACTATCTAGAATCGTTTTTTGCTAATCCGAAGCTTTTCTCAGTCAGTCCGACTTTACATAAAATAAGAGGGAGGTCACCTATTCTATTACAACATTATTTCGAGATAAGGTCTAAGTCCAGACGTCACTCTCGCTCGACGACTTATTGTACACGTGATATTTTATTAGTGAATGATTTAATTTTTGGAGAATATTATCGAATAAATTATTTTCATCATACTACCGATATAGATTAGTACTAGTGACTCTAATTTGTACTATGTATCTCTCACTATTATTTAATAATAAACATAAACTTACACAAGATAATCTGAAATAGAAAAAAACGTAACTATATTGTATAATATTAAATAAATAATAAATAAAAAAATATAAATTATATATAAAAAATAAATATAAATATAAATATATAAAATATAATATAACTCATAAATAAATAAATAATAATACAATATATTATAATATATATATAAATATAATATAATATAATAAAATATATATAATATCTCATATATAATAACTTTATATCTAGTATTAGATAGCAACACCAATATATCGTTTTTTTTTCACGTGAAGTCCGTGTAATTTTATAAAAAGGTTACGCACCGATCAAATAAAAGTCAAGCTTTCATACGTTCTATATTCGGTACTCATCGTCCTATAACTTTTACGGGGGTACATGACAGTCATATCTAGTGTGAGAACGACATCGGCTCACAAAACTTCCTCGCCCACACCATATATTCGTCACCGCGAGGTTTATCGCTTTCGTCTTCGATCTTGTGATACGATTTTTATCGTTCGCGTTTCGAGATAATACCAAAGGTCGCCGGATAGTTTTTTATGGATTGAGTTCGTCGCCTCTGATATCCGTATATAAGCTCGATAATATTTCAGGTGTATTAATAAATATTTTAAGAATTTATCGTGGTTCATCCAAAACATCATTCGATTATCTCAGAATCAATAATACATAAATAGAAGTAAATGAAGTATTATCACCGTAAGGAACGATATTCTATTTCGAATATCGATCCCTACTCAGTTATCGACATATTGTAAATAATCGTGTTTCTAAGTATAGCCGTCTATACTATACTAAGATCTGCAGTTTTGACTTTACCGACTTCATATTTGTGAATGTTTTTTCATTATCGTGTCTATATTATATCGGGTTTAATAAAAAGAAAGATTAAGAGTCGCGCAGTATTTATCTATTCACCTAAGAAAAACATATTAATTACTATTAAAATTCTCAGTGCTTAGAGTCCGTCGAGTATAACGTATTCGCGCGACTACGTAAAGATACGATACCCTTATATATTCATAAATTAATATATTCAATATAATAATAATACGAAAATTATTAAATTTTTTGTTATTATTACAATTACTTTTTTTATTAAATAAAAAATAGTTAAATATATTCATACAGATTCACTATGAAAAAAAATTTTAGATAATATAATTTTTATATGAACTTTTAATTTTCACTTAGACCTACGTATATATATATAAAACAACGTATTAAATTATTTTTTCTAACTTATCAATGGCAAACTTAGTGCTCACAATGGATATGATTTTTGATAAATTAAAAGTTTCAAAATAAATAAATAAAAAAGTCTAATAAATAAAATATACAATTTTATGAACAAAGAGTTTCATAGTCACTCGCATAACACAGCCTATATATAGAAAGATACAAGTATAATAAAATTTACTATATTGATTTCATCATTTCCGAAATTGTATTACAGTCTACATTGTGACCATTGTCAAGGTCCGTATAAATTCATTAATTATCATATAGAACATACACCAAGATATAATTATTTTATAGGTTTGGGTCATATAGTAACCGCTTACTAATATACTTATAAATAAAAGAACTTCTCTCGTATTTCTCTCAAAATAATACATAATATCGTCTATTCAAACCTAATATAATTGACTTACTACGTAGAATTCTTATTCTTCATTTCTTTCATTTGTATTTAGGCTATCGATCGATTCAAGTGACTGGCATACGATGACCTGAGCTCTCGAAGTATAATAATCGTACTCTTATTATAATCATACCGATATAGAGTGAATTCCTGTAAATACGTATATTTCATTAGTCAACTTAATCATCTGTTGACTGAAGAAACTTGTGTTCACACGAAATAATAATTCCCAAATGTAATTCTGTTAAGCACAAGCGCGTTCACAAGAGTTCGTATCTTCTTAAGATTTTTCTCTCTATAGGGTATCTCAAGATATCGTTTGCACTTACTAATTACCAGACTTGCCACAAGATCGTTACTTCGCCCTCCGATATAAAAGAACAATGATCCGATAATATATTTACACAAATATTAATATAAATAAGTTTGAGCATAACATTGATAACTCATCCCCTCTGAATATAATAAATTACGACCTCTTTCTAAGATTATTGAGAGACGCGACAAATATATTGAATCTTAAATACTAAAAAATACGATTTTTATTATATTCTATCCATAAATTTTTTAAAAAGGCTGGTTTTCATTTATTACTATATCATATTCGCAGTTGATTTTCAACGTAAGTCATCAGAATTTATTCTGTTTCTAAGTTACGGTTACAAATTCGGGAAAGTACTTATCGACGATTTTATTACTCAATGACCGCAGTTGGATATTTTTTCTAAATAATTCTCCAATTTCTATCCGTACGACAACACTCAATAATGCGCACATTTCGGAAGTAAACAATTAGAATAAAAGGTATCTAAATTTTCGTATTTTTCGAAGATAACGTTTTAAATTATTCAATATAGTCTGTGACGTAATATCAATTCCAAGTGCAACCGTCTATCTTTCTAATTACTCTTTCGCATATTTAGTATTTCTTAAAAATTTCGTATCTACCATGAGAGTCGAGTTATTTTACTTTCTATTCTCCCTTCGCCACGATACAGTCGAATGTAAATGACACGTCTGCATACTACCCTCCATATAGTTGTGGTCGCATAGTGAAAGAGACATAAAATTAAAACGCGTATAATTATTCACTTTGCAAAGATCGTCCAATCGTGAATTCGTTAACTGTAAACTGCTTAATTGATTTCCACGAATAAAATGAAATTCTAAGCTTTCATAAACACCTCACCTCCACCGCCACCGCGCTGCTGCTTTGACTGCTGGCTGCAGCTTCCGCTGCTGGCCGTCTAGCGCGCTAGCACGTCATCTCCCCCTCACGAAGTAAAACCCAGTTATCGAATTGTTAATGATGCTACTTCCTCCATTATTTTCCATTCGATATCTCAATTCTTATTATTTTTACAATTTACATATTTAAATACTAATTATTTAATTTTTGTTATAGAAACTCAAGATATCGCATTTATACCAAATGAGAGTATCTCCCGACATAGTATAGGCGTAGCAGGGAAATAGTTCTTCTTCCGACGTGTAAAGTCATAATAAAGTGATATTACAATTCTAACGTAATATCTTATCACCCCGTTTATTTGAGGCCAATAATCTTACCCGACCGTCGCTAACGGCGGTAGATGGGTGTTTATGGGTTAAACGAACTCCGATTTTTTGCAAATTAAACAACGACGAGATTTCCATAATTTCCTCGATGACGTTATAATCCACAGTTAATGTAGTTAATTCGTTAAACGAGGGAATACTAAGCTTCCGCAATTCGCTAGAAAAATTAAATTCTACGAATGTTTCGGTCGCTTTTAAATCCTCCAAATCAGTTTCGCTAAGCGAAGCGTTCGCCGACTCGCTTAAAATAAGAAGAGGGTCCTCCCCTTTATCTTTATCATAGTTTACACTCCTGTGGTCCTCTTCGAGCACATTTAGATTTAGCTTTTTTAGACATATTTTTTAAAGTTATGAAATATTATGTTTGAGATGATTTGTTCACAGGCTGAGTATATTGGCACTTATCTCCTTGTATGTAGGTCTATTCCCGCATTAGAACATTTCTAGCTTCTGTGTATGTCTCGAAATATTTAAGTTAGAATTGTTTTTATCCTTCATTTATATCCTCAAGATAAATATCTTAAAATATGTTATTCTTACGAGTGCTAACAAAATATGTTCCCCCCCCCTCCCCCAAGGGGGGTGATTTTAGTTTAAATTCAGTTTTAATGATTTAATGGATATTGTCTTCTCTCCTTTTTTCTTTTTTTGTTTGGGTGCTCATTTCCTAATAACTTCGGCTGTTTTTTCAGCCGCAGCGGGAGCGCCTTAGTGGGACTCAGATATAAACGTGCTTTACTCTCACTTTTTGCCTATTTTATTCTGGATCATTGATGAGTGTTTTATTTGACATAGGCTGGTCTGTTGAATATTCTCTTTGATGATTATTATCGTGCGACATTTTTATTTCCTAGAATTCTCAGATTAGTCTCCACTGATGATTTTTCTCCACTATCGGAATATTCGAAGAGCCTTCTTAAATATTAAATGTAGGCCTGATGTTTAAATTAAGGAATGCACTTTTTTCCACAGAGGCACTTTAATTCAAAATTTGCGGCAATTAATCATGAACACAAACATATATCGAACTTATCCAAATTTTGACAGGATAACGTTACGGAGATGACCTTCATCGCTAAATCTTTGCAGATTTTCACTTTTTTTCCTTCCGTCGTAAGTTTATCATCGTCCTCCAATCGAATTCTGGGTTGATTAAAGGGATCGCGTTTTCTACGGCCCTGAGTCCCATCCGAGAAAGCGCGTGATGAAAAAAACCAACCTCTTGGGTACGAGAAATGTTGAGCTATGATTAAGCGGAAAGCAGTAATTACTTTCTCTCTTACTTCTTCTTCTTCTTATCCTTTCTCTATCTCTATACATATCTTCTTCCCTTTTCTTCTTCTTCGCGTCTGGCTTCCATGATTAGTACCTTAAAATTCTTAAATCTTTTTGACTCTGTGATTAGGATTATATTCACTGCTATCTAACTCTATCCCTATAACGTCTGTTGCTTTAGTTTGTATCTGAGACTCATGATTCTAAGAAGAGAATTCACCAGGACTTACATTGACTTAAATTGATTTAATGACTTCTATTAAGAGTCAAAATCATTATTATTATTTATATTAATTTTCCCCTATATTTAATTAAAAATTTATGACACCAAAATAGGTGATTACACTTATTATAGATTTGTATTATTTAATGTTAAAATACAATTAATTATACTCCATGTATATTATTATTGTTCAGAATATGAGTAACATTGTGTGATGGTTCTTTATAGGGTCAAGGTACTATTTATTTATCACTAATAACTTCGAATGTTTATTGGTCGAGATTTCAATATTAATTACTCTAAATTTAAATCGTATCTTATTCATTATTTACATTAATATTATTAAAGTTCTTTGTGTTTATTCTATTACTATACTGTTTACATTAAACTTTAGATACAGGCGAATTCTTGCGATACTTCACAACGTACTTCCTATCTTTATATACAAAAATAAATAAGCTTCAATCTTTCAGGTTCACATGAGCCTGAGTGATTCGTTATCTGTCGTTATAATAAAATTTGTATTTTTCTCTACTTTTACATCAAATCCATAACTCACTGTGAGCCGAGCAAGCGCAATACCTTCTGACTCTATGTAAAAGAGTAATTGTATGCAAGAAATTGAAAAGATAACGATACAACCTCATATTAGCGCTCTCAAATAAATATTGTTTTTAATTACTCATCATCAAAACAATATAGTGCAGTACTTTATAAGGTAATAAAGGTGATTTTCACCTACTATCATCAAAACTCAGAAATATGAGGTGATGAGGATAGCAATCATCAAAATGAATTTCCGAATCATTCAGTCCATTCCTCCTTTACAAACAGATATCAATATAGAATTAACCGGAAGTCATATTTGCTCTACAAATATATAATCCTACACACATTCACTGAGACTCTACAGCTCCATTACCAAACACCGCCGATTATCACAAACTTTTTAAATATATCTTTTATTGATTCCCAACACCGATATCAGTCGAATTGCACTTCGAATAGATATGTTCATCTAGCTACTGCACATTACTAAATTGTCATGTCATTCCGACTAGAAGTCAAAATATAAAGACCACATAATACAATCTTTTGGCGCGAGGGTCTCGAAACTTTTAATAACTTTAAAAGGAACTTCTCTGCAAGACATAACCTAATTCTTTCTATTTCAAAAGGGTCATGAATATCACAATATATCTTGACATCTTGTAACGCCTCGAATATTTCTGAGTGCTCTACCTCTAGACATTGTAAGATAACGTTAAATTACCAATAATCGCGTCTTCTTCGCACGACAAGCTCCGATACTCTCATGCGTTCAACAGCTCCTAGCGCGAATATTATTATGATCTTTGCCGTCACTATTCGTATGCGGTAGATCTTTTCGGAACAGTGTGTACCGTTGCGGTATATTCGTTCTGTGGCGCGGGATTACGGCATCGTTGAGGACGCTGCCTTAGATTAACTTGTTAACACTCCCATCTCGGCAACAGAGGTCGAGACATATACTAAATAATATGCGTAATTCCCTTATCATAGAGCCGACTTATATTTTGCCACATCATTAAATTTTGATCGACAAGCGCTGCTTCGTATCTTCCTCCCATCTCCCGAAACTAAATACTAGAGGACCTAAGTGAGTCTGCGATATTATCGGTGAGGAGCGAGCAATGAGCATGATTGGTATATTCAAAAAACCTTTCCCGTACTAAATCGAACTTATTATTATTTTAATTTCTACATTTAGTTCTCTTTCTTACAAATATACAGAGTCTCTTACTTTTTTCTTTTCCAGATTCTTGCCATTCTGCATGTTCTCATGCCGAACTCCCGACCTAATTCATATAGCTGTTTGATCTTTGATTTCTAAGTATAGGTCCTATAACGATCATAAGCCTTCGTATAGTTCATATCATCCAATGAGCCACAGTCAGATGCATGGTTGGGTATTACACCATATTGAGTCTCTTTCTTATGCGTCGCCTATACACTATCTACATACGAGATCAAGGGTTATCAAACATTCTTTTCTCGTTTCTGCTCTAGATAACTTATAGACATGAGTGTCATATTCTCCCAATTTCCAAAGAACCTCCAGTTGCCGACATACTCTCTTTCGAATTTACCTAGTCTCAATAGCGTCCCTTATTTGTCTTTCTTCAACGTTTGCAAACAGTAACTCCACAATGAATTATTTTCTGTTCCCACTTCTCCATCCGCCCAGACAAAACACTCCTAGATCTGTGTGTATTATGTTCTTGCCTACCAGTCTAGTAACTAAATCTTCATATATTCTGTGTCTGACGCACTGTTTGTGCTAAAAAAACTATCCCTCAGAATACTCGACCGGACAAACCATTGTGAGAACGAGATATATAGTGCTTATTCGCGCGTCTTTTTTCTCTCTTACCCTTTCTTCCAGTAAAAGTGTCATTTCCATAGGACCTCTGTTGCTTAAAAGCTTCCTCCTAGATTAATAACGCGATGTAGCGTTCTCGGGATCATCGATCTCGCGCGTTTCTGCATTATCCTTCTAAATAGCTGCTGCGAATTGTTCGTCTGCTCCCATGACATTCCCTGTCGCACTTAGCGCTTAACTCCCTCTTGTTCACTTTTCTAAGACTACATTAACGCCTGAGTAGAGCATTTCCTCGGTTGATCCGTTCTCCTCCTCTTCTCATCTATCTCTTATACTTTTCTCATTCAGCGTATCCCCTACTATGTGCACTTATAATACACATTTTGTATGTATTTACATTTTAGAAATCGGATCACTGCCATGTCTGCATAAGCCATCCTTCTGACAGATCTTAATTGGACCTCTAGGAAATAGTTATGCGAACGACGTGTAGAAGGCGTATAACTGAAAATCTAGTAGTCTCTTGGCTTCTCCACCCCCGTTTTTTGCTGCCAATAATTAACGCGAGAGTAGGCAACGGTGGGGGTGATTGGTCATCGCGGCCCTACAAACCGAACTTGCTCTTTGTATGTAAATTGGACAACGACGAGCTGTGACCGTCACGAAGCTGGATTCTTGACCTCACTTCGCCTTCGCCTCCAGCAGTTATCTACTAACAAATATCCATACTTATCTATAGTCATCTGAAGAGTATATTATCGCTTAACTACATTGGAGGATGCGAAGCTTTCCCGAGGCGGTACTTCCCTCACTATGTGCTTTAGTTATCAGCACATAGCTCGCTACTCATTCGTCTCACAGCCCTCAAATTCTCGCACCACAGAAAGACGGGCATCTGTCCGACGTCTTAGTTTCTTAGTGAACTCATCGCCATTATATAGACTTTCTCCGGATTAAGTCGATAAATATTCTTATTATCTATATTGAATCCTCTGATGTGAAAAGTCCACCCTGCTGTGAGATACTGGCTCAATTACTCATAATTAATGATTCTAGCTCCATGAGCGAACTCATATCTGATCAATTTCTATTGTCTCATTCTTCTTCTTCTTTCAACCGCCCTAAAATTAGATCAATGTTTTCGGCTCCGTGCTATAAAGTATTCAATTGCAAAGCTCTTAACCTCTTCATCTCGAGGTTATGCATCATCTTCCTATATAAATTCACCTGTCTCCTGACTCTTCCTTCTTTGACCTTAGACACAAGCTGGGAGAACTTGCATCCGGTGGTGAAGCGACTGCTCGCTGGACTGCACATATACCTACATACAACACGTGTGGATTATATCGCGCTGTCGTCGGGTCTCAGTACCGATTTTTGCCCGCATTTTCATGGCCAAAAACCTGCTCTACCAATCATGCCTGCCCCAGTCCTTTTTTTTTTCCTCTTCGTGTCTGCTTTCTCTAGCATTTCTGTGTATGTCTAAGACACCTATAACGCTATCACGTGCGAGCTGCGATACAGTAATTTCTGAGCATTTCCTTGGCTCCGTTTTTTTTCCGTCAATCGATTCATTGATCAAATCGAAAGAGCCATACTCCGTAATAAGATGATATCACCCGCTGGTTTTCGAATCCGAACCGCTGTTGAAGGAATCTTGGAAGGATGGCGTTTGGAAGAAGACCTTCATCGCTAAATCTTGCAGATTCTTCACATTCTCCTCGCTTGCGAGTTATCGTCCTCTTTCGTCGAATCTGTTTAGATTCCCTTACGCTAGTATTTTTTCCCCTCCCAAAAACGAGTCGTAAAATTGTGGTGTGGAAATCCCTCCGTCGTATCCTTCTTTCCCTCTCTTTACGTGTACGATTATAAGATATGATTTACCTCATGCCGTTGTTTGCTCAATGAGTCTCTGAGTCATACTCCTATCTCTCTATGTTACATATACTGTATTCTGGCACGACCTAATGATAAGATCTTCTCCTACTCTGCAGATCCGCCCGACATCACTTTTACTAGTCCACTCCCAATATGACCAGATAAAAAAAACTCGACCCTTCAAATTACTTACAACGTCATGAATTCAAATTACTGCACCTCTTCTTGGTTTTTTTTACTTCTAAGAACTTGACCTCATCTCTAACATATAACACTCCAACTTACCAGATAGATCTAATAATGCATAGTCGTTTTTCTTATTAGTGATTAAATATATCCTTTGTTGCAAACAAAAATCTACATACATTGAACATGTACACCAACTACTTTATAACAACTTCAACTTCTTATCAAATCTTCCCACTATTCTCAAAGACTTCTATAACAATATAACTCCGATCTTTCGATACTTCTTCAGATCGAGTTCTCTTCTGCTACATCTCGCTGAATCTCGAAACAATATAAATCTATCTCTTTTTAGTAGTGCACAAATAAATGGTTTGAAAAAAAAAAATATGGATCCTCCGAGAAATGAAAAAAAAAAGAATGTTGCAAATTTAAATAAATAATAGACATTAATAAATTATTACTCAGCGAAAGATGCGTCATAAAATCAAAATAAAGACAAATGGCACAGTGTGTGCGTCCATTACTCTCGTTACGTTGACATATTTTCGGTATACACATCCTATTTTAGTGAGTCTTCGTTTGCCATAATATTCGTCGGAGACACTCACAGAGACGTGACAAAAACTGTGTGTATAGAAATAGCGTTCCTGTATGAGCCAGTAAATTATGGCCAATATTGAAATTTTTTGCGCCGTGTTGGGTCGGTGCGAATAATTCAGAACTAGGTTCAATAAAAGCCTATAATAGTCGTCTTTTAACAATAACTGCATGAGGAAGTAGTGGCAACATCAGGCGGGTCGACCTAGAGTTCGGAGCTAATTCTATATATGTTTTCCTAAATTCATTCTTAGCAACTATACTCCCACGTCCGAAGAGATCGTACCTGCTTTAAAGTCCATCGAGTGATCGTATAATTGCTCGCTAGAGTGCTGTTACTATGTCCATCCCCGATCCTCCTCTTGTTATGGCAGTCGGCGATATTCCCAGGTTATCTTGCTTGCGAGGGATACGTGTTGCCATTCGATTAACGCTAGGTAGTAAAGAGTCTCTAATGTGTGCTTGTCCGACCGCCTCCATTGTCGAAATTAAATATGTCTTAATACCCACTGTGCGGAAAGAACGAGTGATATTGGCGTAAGAATTTTAAACGTGAGTTTTTCAAAAGGCGCCATATGAATACAGGTCCCACTTATCAGCGCATATAGTACCTCCGATTTCTCTTCCAGGATTTACAGCATCTGCGACATAATCTATATTTGGAATTCCAGACCATTCGGAAAAACATCGAGTATGTTAATAGTCTTCTACGACGGATTTTTACAAAATACTAGTCCTTCTCTTTCATTCTCTAAATCATTTCTGTCAGTTATTACCGCGAGTACAATCAAAAAATCGTTATTCCGATTTTCTAAGTAGGTTAAATTCGGGAACGCTTCGACGATTTTATCACTCAATGAGCCGCAGTTGTCGGTCACATCTCCACTATGATCATCGTCGACGTTCCGTCTCGACAAGATACGCACATGCGGAGAAAATTTAAAACACTAGACGATCGAGAGGGTATCTACATTTTATCGTATTCTCTTGAGCCAATACACCTGTATATTGACAGCCAACGTTCCTATTCCCTTCTCCAAGGATGCCAGCTTAAATCGTGCGAATACTCTTTCTGTCAATTGGTCTGGCTGAACAGATGTGTGTCTCGCTCCGAAGTATATTTGAGTTTATGTTTTCTTTTCTCTGATTGTTACACCTCGACTCTACTCTGTTTGTGTTAAGTGAGTGTCAAATCCTCTGGAGGCAGCCCCCTTCCAATATAGCCATAAGATAGCCACTAACGCGTAGATACTCTCCGCATGAGACAGATACGTTCGAACTGGATGCGGAGTCGCTGTTTCTCTTTCCATCTCACGCAATCTCTTCCACGCGGAGCAATACATAGTTTTCTGATCGCTTCGCCCAACCCTTCTTAATAGCGGACTGAATGTTTTCGGAATATGGATCTACCCTCGATCGCTTCCATCCTTCATGCATGTTGTCCTGATGACGCTACTTGAGCATGTTCTTTCTATATCTTCCCGCCATCTTTTCGAATGGCGGATAGCGACTTTTCATTCACATTTACTTTTTCATCAGCCACGAGCTACTATTATTTTAGTGTCGGCTGATATCATCTCTATCCGCATTCTAATACGTATCTCGAACGTATATATTAGATATTTGTGGAAATAATTCGTCTTCCGGTTGTAGCTTAACTCACTCAAGTCTAGCGTCTTCACCCCCTGTTGTTTGCCCGCGCTAATTCATTATTTGCGAGTGGTTAGTCGCCACTTGTTGCGTTAGACGGCTTTATGGGTTAAACGAAACTCCTATTTTGTAAACAGAGATACAACGAGAAATTTCCAAATTTTCCCTTCGATATTGTTATTAATCCACAGGTTATTAGTTACCTCTGTTAATAGAGGAATTGCTGATCTTATCTACTCTAATTCTCTTCGAAAATCCTAGTTCTGAACACGAATAACATTTATCCGTCTCTCTCTTAAATATGGCCAATACTTTCGTTTTTGCTAAGCAAATAAGGAGTTCGCGCCACACACTCAATAATAATAGCATCGCTCCTTTCTCAGCTCTTCGCATACGTGTCATTCTGCTCGTCGCTCCTTTGCTTGACATTTGCACTTAATTTTATCCCTATAGATTCTGAAGAAGTGAATTATTTTTTTCATCTGGAGAAAAGTCTTCGTGATAATATTGATAATACCAATCATAATATAAAAAACACAATATAATATAAATTACTAGCTCAAACCGTTGACGAACCCGCATTGATTAATGGAATTATTC
>JABUQX010044880.1:0-42500 GCA_015478945.1 Trachelipus rathkii | reverse complement strand
TTAAAAATAATATAAATGAAACTTTAGTATTTTTATATTACAAACAGATTTGAAATTTTTAAATTAAATAAATTTCAAAATTTGAAAGATTTAATTTTAAATTCAAAAATTTAAAAATTCAAAAATAAACTTTAAATTAAAAAGTTTTCAAATAATAATAAATTAAAATTAAACTGCTTCGTCTACTTACATTACCAAAACGTGTAAAGTTAGTATTGTTGGTTAACAGGATTTAAAAGTTAATTTATTTAAAATAATATTTAAATTTGTTTTAAATAAATTTAAAATGATATTCTAAGTTTGTTTTTAAAATTAATTCTGAGATCGCGTTTGTTCGCTTTTTAAAATTTACGAAATTTTTCTAAGTTGAAATTAAAATCTTGGATATTTTTTTCTAAGTGAAAGTTATTTAGAAATTTTTCTAAGTTCAAAATGGACTTAGAGTTTTTTAGTTTATTTCGATTTGGTTTCACTGATAAAAATATACTGTCGTTTTTACTTTTGTATACTAGTTGATAAGGTCGGAATAATGAGCTCTGGCCCATGTTCCTTGCTTTTTATACCCGCTTGTTGTTTACCGAAATCTTATTTTCGTTTTAGCAATAGGATGGGTATCCGGCGATTTATTGCGAAATTACAACTTTTATGCAAAAGAAAATTTAATATGAAAATTACTATTGCGATACTTGGGAAAACCCTTAGGGAAACCGTAGAAAAGTTATTAGATATTCTGGGTGATATTAGTGAATGTAAAAAATTGTTATTTTTTCAATATCCTGTGTTTTTTTCCTAAATAAGTCAAAATTAAAGGTGTTATGAAATATTATTTGGTCTTTTCTTGTGGTTTCGGTATCTTGTTTATTTACTTGGGGTTTTTATACAATTAAGCAATCGGACTTTTCAGACTGCCCCCCCTTTAAAAATTTTAAAAATTAAAATTTGTAAAGTAAAGTAATGTAAAATGAGTTAACAATGAATCAAAATTTTGTAAAGTAAAAATTTGAAAAAGTAAAGTAAACTGAGTTAACAATTAATCAAAACATTAATGCTAAATTAATCAAATAATATTTCAGATAATACATAAAATCATTAAACCTTCAATGCTGGTATATATTGTACAATTCCAGCAATCGGTTGCTCGCTCAGTATTTGGAACGTTACTGAGAATGGAAACATCTGATGCATTTGATGCAAAATCATCATGAATTCCTCGTGTGATAATAATTTGCATGGTGTTCCTTTTCGTCTCATTTCCAATTGTATCTTTCGGTATTATCCCAATAATTTCATTTGCCAGTAACTGGAAAGAAAAAATATATTCGACAGTATGGCAATTCAAAAAAATCTAAAAGTATGTTAACTGTGGGTAGATTTTTAGAATATAATGTTTGTAAATGATTGAGTTAAATTTGTAAGGTTACATAATAAATTTAATTTGAAAGTGTTTGAACAAATGTAATGTTATTTTGACGTGTATTAATTGAATGTACAATATTATATTGTAAGTGATTTTGTATTATCTGTTTAAAAGAATTATATAGAATTAGTTAAGTATACATAAGTTGAAATAGAAATATGAAAATCTTTTAAACTTAACAAAAAAATGTCAATATAAAAAAATCTTTGGGATTTGTAACTAAATTCTATGTCAACTTTGGTCACACAAAATTATGTGTTCTAGCGAATGAAAAGTTATTATATATTGTGGATGTAATAAATCAGATTAATACCCATAAAATAAAGTAATATTAAAATATTATAATATATGAAAATATCAATAAAATATAACTATTAGAAGAATCTTGTTTAAATATTCAAAAATTTCATATAAATAGAAAATTCAGTTGTGGCGGGGAGGAGATTTAAGTGGGGTGGGGCCGCGCGGGGGAGGGTGGGGGCAGGTGGGGGGGTTTCTTTCTTTTTTTTTTTGGTTCTTCTAGGCCATATTTTTTTGCTGATATTAGTTAAGAGTGTTACCCTTTGATGATACTGTTCAAGTGTCGTGACACTTCCTAGTGGTAGCTGTTCATTCTCTTCCCTTTGCCAATGCTGAGCAACGCACTGGTAATGTTATTTGCTAAAACATAGTGTGACTCTGATAGCATTATATAGAAATGTTTTGTTCCGTATAGCCTGATTTCCTAAGAATTTGAATTTAACGTTTAATGTTTGATTTCGTTGTTGTAATGCCCGTAGCCACATTTCAATTAGATCTCTGGTGTTTCAGCTATATGGAAGAAGGTATACAGTTTCATTATTCTTCAGCTTTCAATTAACATCTGTTTTTGCTTCTATGTATGTGTGTTTAGCTTACATGTGGTAAAGTGTGTTCAAACACATCGTCGATGGTCCATATGCTTGCAACACAACATTGTCCAGTTAAAGTAATTCTCTGTTTGTTTTGGATGAAATCGTACTCCATTTACAATATTTTTGATTATTGTATGTTCTATTCCTTCTTCAGATTGAATGCTTTTAAGCTTTAATAATTTATATAAAATTCTTGGGGATATTCTTTTACCCATACTTCGTTGTGTTACTGAATCTATGTTATTCCAAAATATTGTTAAAAGTTCTCTATAATTAACAGGGTAACTTTCTTCGAAAGTTATTTTCTCTAAAATTACCTCTAAAATATCACTAAAACCTCCTAGATAGACTAGTTTTCTCACTATATGTGCACATTCTGTGCAAAATAAGCTTTGAAATGGGTATTCGAGCAAGATTGATAAATGCCCTGTCATTTCATCACCATTTCTTAAAGAATATAATACATTTCTTTGTCTTTCAGCTTTAGATAGTATGTTTGAGATTTCATATATGGTCTTAGTGTTAGTATAAATTGGTCTAATGGATCTAATTATATTTCGGTTCTTCTTCATTATGGCTTGTGCAATAAGTTCTAACTCTTCCCATTCTTTATCTTCTTTCAGTTCTTGAACTATCTTGCTGAGTTTGTTCTCGTTACCACTTGACAAACAATCTTCTAGTAGAGTTCTGCTATTATGTCCGTTATATTCTCCCGGCACATAATCATCCAAATATACTTGTATTCTCGTGAAATCTTCATTGTTATTCCTTAAATGTTCTTTAATTCTGGTGAACACTTCTCTATCTTTAATCATTCCTAGGTGATCAAAACATTCATGATCAAACAAATCTACAATGTCACCTACTTCCATTGGAATACGGTATTCGGGTAGTAACCCAGTCAATTAGTTTCGTTATCAATATCTTTACCCATAATTGGACAAGTTCTTGTAATATTGTAGGAATTGGCAATAAGAGACTGACCTGACTAGATATCACTGTTTGTTTCCTAGTCTGTATTCTGTGCATTGTATCATATTCTGTTTCATAGGCCTTTCCTCTTGACCTGTTTCTTGACGCCATCCGTCTCCAAGTTTCGTCCTTGAATCGTCTTAGAACTGTCGGTGACAATTCGTCAATACTTCCCAACTTTGATAGCCCAAGATCCGACAATCTTCTGGCGTAGTAAAGTTATCACTCCTTTATTACTAAAAATGATTATAATTTACAGCACAAAAATAGAAATTCTTAAACTACTGGTTAGACCTGTATTAGTTTGTTAAACATACTTAAAATTAAATATAATGAATAAAATTATAAGGTTCAGGTACATCTGTGCCTAATTAATTACCATAATAGGGAAACTAAGATTAAAGTTAATAATGTATAGTAAAAGGAAAAGATCAATAAAATAATATTTTTCTATTGTAAAATCTTAATTAATTACACATATAATAACAATTATGTACATACAGAATAAAAATGTCGACTCATCATTCTTTTAAGTTTCTTTTCAGTTTCACCTTTCGAATAGAGATAGTAATGAAACTAGCATTTACTGTCTTTATCACTAAAATTTGGACTCTTTCTTACACCTTTGATATTTTAACTTTTTGGAGGTAATCTGGTGGCTTTTTTCTGGCAATTCCTGGTGCTGTATGAGTCCATTCTTTCGGGTTGATGTTGATTGTCTCGTCCTGAACAGGTGTCTTTCGCTATATCGTATACTGGTGTTTCGGTCTATATGATAAATCTTTTTCTTACCTCTAGTTTCTGTCGTGTAGGTCATCTACAGGTTTGGAAGCTGGTAATCGGCTATAGCTGTTTCTAATTACTGGACATTGTCTTCTGTTTCTCTTCGAATATTGGGTCCATCTGGTTCAACCGTAGCGCTGTTTTATTGTCACTCTGTGTTGGTTCTGCTACACTGTTCCATATTTTAATCTACAGCTCAGGTGTTGTCACCTTCCCATATTAAAATTGGATTCTTCCGTATGTTTCTGTGTTTAGTGTTCTCAAGTAATTACTCTAGTCATTTTTCATCGTCATCATTATCTTCATATTTTTCATAATTATTATATTATTTTGGTTTCTTCTTCTTAAGTTAACATTAATTTTCTGTCTTGTGTCTGATGATATATTATCGGTTTCTTCATTAAATTTCTCATCTTTTCCTCGCGTTCTAGCTACTTTAAAGTTATCAACATTTACTCTATATATCTTGCCTGTTGTAGGATCTCTTAGGATATATGTATTACTTGTTTCGAATTCATTTCCGTAGCCTTCAATTCTAAAAGGACCTCTCCACTTTCGGAACAATTTAGGTGATAGGTGTGGTGGTTTGATTCTTTGAGTGTACACCAAATCTCCTATCTTTATTGGTCTATCTTTTGCCTTTTTGCTGCTCTGAGTTGAATACTTTTTAACTTCATTTTCTAATGTTACTCTGGCTTGCCTTCTTATTTCTTTAATTCTTTCATATAATTTTTCTATCTTTTCATCCTCCTTTATAGGTTTAGGTTCTTTAGGTTTTATTAAGGCTTCAGATGGTATATCTGACGGCATACGCTTAGTGTAACCATAGAGCAGGAAATGTGGATCTGTTTTAATGCTACTGTTGTATGTATTATTTATAGCTGCTTGGGCCAAAGGTAAATATTGGTCCCAATCGCGCTGATTATCTTTTACGTAACATCTCAGGAAATTCGCTATATTTGCGTTTGTGGTTTCCACCAAACCATTGCTATTAGCGTGGTAGCTACTTATTTCTACCTTTTTAATCTTAAACTTTCTGCATATACCCTTCATGAGTTTTCCAACAAATTCCAATGCATTATCAGAGACTATCGTATCTGGCACGGTGTGGCATACTACTATTCTATCTATAAAAACATCTACAATTTTATCACTATCTCTCGATCTTAATGCTGCTAATTCCACATATCTTGTTAATTGATCTTTAAAGACGAGTATATATTTATTTCCTCTCGATGAGATTGTTAATGGACCCATTATATCCATAGCAATCTTTTGGAATGGTTGATCCGCTAAAGGATATGTTTTTATTGTTGCCTTTTTAGGCTTAGAACCTTTCGCTTCTTGACACGTATGACAGCTTTTACAGAAATCTTCGACTACTTTTCTAATATTTTGAAAATGATATCTCCTTTTTAGTTTTTCTAGAGTTCTTTCTGTCCCACTATGACCTTGTATTGAGTGGGTCATATCAATGGCTATATCAATTAAAGATTTGGGTAACCATATCTTATAGTTTTCTTTTATTTTTATATAGATCATATTTTTAAAGAATTTCAAACCTTTTATCTTTTTACCCTTTTGTAGTTCTTCATATTCTACTTTCATTTCGACTGCTTTCTTTTGTTCTCTTGAAATAGTTGCGGTATCTAATGTTAAAATTTCATCTGTTTTATTTATATCTTTAATATTATTATTAAACTTACCTTTATCTGTTTCTTTATCTTTGTTATTGGAGTTCTTAATTTTCTTAATTTTAAAACTATTATTTTCTTTAGGATGGTGCTCTATCATGTTGAGTTTTTCTTGTCTTGTTTCTTCTGCTCTTATCTCTTCATCATCTATTTCGCCTGTGTCAGGGATATATCTGGATAAGAAATCTGCAACTGAGTTCTTCATAACCTTTTATAGTTCAAGAGGTTTGGATTGAATCTGATAATAATTAAAGACCCAATCTAGCCGTTAATCGCTAAGCCGTTGGATAAATCTTTCTAGTGATATTGCTACCGGCTGGCTGGAAATGATCAGTTTCACCTTTTATCTTATACATCCATATATTAAGTTCTTAAACTTCCTCAACGCAAAGATAATTCCCAAACATTCCATCTCCGTAGGGGCGTAATTCTTTTCTGCTTTTGACAATGTTCTGCTCGCAAAAGCTAAAGGTAATTCTTCTCCTTTTTCATTCTCTTGCAGCAATACTGCTCCTAGACCATGTATGGATGCGTCGGTCACAACAATAAATTCTTTGTTGAAATCTGGATATTGTACGATTGATCTTGCTAACAGTAAGTCTTTCAGTTTATTCAATGATCTCTCTTGTTCCGCTCCCCATATAAATTCTTGTTTTTTCTTAAGTAGTTTGGTCATGGGTTCGGCGGTACTTGAAAAATCCGGTAGAAGCGTTCTAAAAAAGCCGAAGAAACCAAGTATGGAGCGTACCTCTGGTACACTGACAGGTGTCCTTATCTTCGATAAAGTTTTTAGCTTCTCAGGGTCTACTGTAACCCCTTGACCAGAAATCAAGTATCCTAAGAATACTATCTCTCTCTTAAAAAATTGACATTTCTCCAATTTAACTTTGAAATTACATTTCCTCAGTGCTTCGAAAACTCTTGATAGGCTATTGTAGTGAGAAGGTACATCTTGAGAGTATATTACTATATCATCAATGTATGAGAGACAATCTATGCCTAGCAATCCACTTAACACGAGGCTCATTACTCTACTGAACACTGCGGGCGATTGTTTCAGGCCCATTGGTAGAACACGTGGCTGATAGCACCCTCTCTGTGTTCTAAACGCTAGTAATGGTCTACTTTCTTCGCTTAATGCTATCTGGTAGAAACCATCGAGAACGTCTACACAGCTAAATATACTAGCTCGTCCTAGTGAATTCACCGTATCCTGTATGAATGGAATAGGAAAGGAGTCCCCTATTGACCATTTATTTATCTTCCTATAGTCGACACAAATCCTGGGGCGGCCTCCAGACTTCTTGGGTATTACTAGCAATGGACTACTGTGAGGGGACACTGATGGTTCAATCAGATTCTTCCTCAACTGATCCTCTGTCCAGGTATTAATATCTTTCACAAAAGATCTAGGTTGCTGATACTGTGGATGAAACAGACCTTTGGGCATTTTCTCATACTAGTTCTAGTTAAATTGATAGTGGGAACTGCCCTATGGGATCATCTGCCAGTCCCACAACGTCTCTGTTTTTCATGAGAAAATCAATAATATTTTCAAGTTCCTCAGGTCGTTGTAACACTCGATACTTTTCTTCATCTTTCGTCAGTATCTCTTTGTACGTCATATACAACTCTCTCTCTCTCTGATAACCCTTCGGTTATTGTGGGTATCTTCCACTTTTTATAATCTTTTCTGGATTCTTGCATAGTTTGTGCATGTATTTGCTTCATCATGGTATTTCGGGTGGCGTTGACTCTTTCTATTTCTGTATGATTTCTTCTCAAGACTGGATAGGCTGTTGTAATGGCTTCACCCTTTATTATTTCAACAGGGCGGCTCCCTAAATTAATCAGCTCTATAATTATATTACCTTCCTTCACATTTGATAAAGTACTCCGTATAAAGATGGCTGCGCTACCTCTAAAGGCATCAGTTGGTACTGTAATTACCATGCTGTTGTCAGGCAATTGTTGCGCTTTTTCATCTTCGATTTTAGCTTCTAAGATATATTTATAATTAGGTATAATTCTTTTATTATTATTAAGTTTAACTATACACATCGTATCTGTATCCTCATATAAGCAAGGTTCTCCATTTATTTCAGTTGTGTATTTATCTAAGTTTTTACCATTAGTATTTATTACCAACAACTTTTCTTTTATTCTTTCTCTATCTACTGTCGACATAAGTTATTTATTGTCAGATTGGACTCGAGAGTTTTGGGCTGCAATCATTTTTGCTGAGGTCTTTACGCTCTTTCCCGTCGAAGGCGATGACGGACAATCATCGTCAGCTTCTGGAACCCATATGCCTCTCTCCTCCTTACTGACATTCCACAAAGTATGTTCATTTGCACATCCTTTATCTTTAAATTTGATGATGTGATCTTGCTGGGCTTATATTCTTTAGTTCAAACTTGTGTTGAGCTGATGCTGTGTTGGACTGCTCAAATTCCAAGTTCACATCTGTCATCAGTACTAGCTTGATTCCCTCGAGATTCACCTTACGTATGCGTGTTGTGGTATTAAACGTCTTACGTACCATTGACGTACACACTGGTTGTGTGGTTTTTGTTTTAGGCCTTGAACCGCTATACTGACCTTTTAGCGGGTGCAGAGTGCTTGTGTGCATATGTAATGGTTGCAAGCACTCCACATCTTGAGTGTGTTGAATGGCTGAGTTTTCAGTGCGGGTTGCATCACTCTTCCATCTTCTAGCCCTTTTACCATTCCTGGTTCTCTTTCCATTCGTCTTGGTATACTTTGGATACCTTGGGTCGCGATCCCTAGTATCCATCCACCATTTGGAATATCTATGAGAATTCGGTGTGTATTGTTGAGCATTGGATGGTGCGGTGCGGTACCGTACTGTGTTGTCACCATCAACCCATATTTTATTTTCAGAATCTTTTCTATGATTCCTCCAATAATTTCTCTTCCAACTACGGTTGGGGTTCTTGGCAAATTTCCTTTTAATGCTATTGCAACGGTCAGAGCTCTGATCATAACCGTGCTGATCAATTAATTCAGAATTATATTCATAATTCTCTTCACCATGATCGAAAAGTACTGTTTGATCAGGTGGATAAGGAGTAAACTCCTTATAATCTAACTTGTGAGCGCTGTGCTCATTCTCACTATAATTATTTTCTAAATCGGAATCAGATGATTGACCATTGTGCTCATTCTCATCATAGGATGTGTATGAGTCTTCATCTGTACATTTGCCAGTGCGCTGTATCATATTTGCCGTTTCAAGCGCGTACTCCATATGAGTGCGGTTATCGCCACTCTGGACATCGCTTTCAGAGTCCTTTTCAAGGGTGTCTGATTCTTTTTCGATATCTTCCTCACGGATTACATATAGATCCGGAGTTCTTGAGACTTTATAACAATACAAGTCACCTTCAAAAACATCATCCATGTGAGTTTGAGGCGGTCTTTATACTCCTCTTACGTGTATCTCGTACCAGTCTCGCATATCTGGCTCGGTTTTTCTTGAGTACCTATTATTTTATGGACCGGCTCTTATCTTTTGCGCCTATCTCTGGCGACCTATTTCTATGAATTTCTGCGCTTATTCTCTTTCATTTCTTTGCCACGTTCTTTCTTTATTATTTGGTTAACATCTCTGCTCTCTGCCATACAGATTCGGCTTGTTGTCGCCAAAGGTCTGCCGGGGTTATAATCATAAGTACTATGCATCGGCCCATCTCTTGTTCGGTCTACGACGTCTTTACCTTCTTCTCCGTTTGCTGCCAGGCGTCTCGTTGTTCCTGATGGTCCTTATTTCGCCAGTTGTATTCGCTTCGTTGGTGGAACAATTCCTTTGTCCACCTTTTCGCGGATAATTTTCCTGTTTTATCTACCATGTTAAAGGTAATCGGGTATATTCACTCTACTTTAAACCTGTGCACTTTCCTCTTTGAAATAGCCACTTCATTATCCTTAATAATCGGAATATGCAGTGGTGTCTGTGGGACAATATATCGCAGCCTAAATAGAGATTACTCGAAATCACGTATCTCCTACTATAACAAATTTAAACTGACAAGTTTTATTAGCTATTTCTAGTGTAAGTGTGGTGATTCCGTACACCTGTATTACACCCTGGGTAATACTTTCTAAATTAAGTTTAATGTCTTTAGAAATTAAATCAAAACTACCTTCTAAATCGTTAAAGTGTGTGTATTTAAGAATGTTAAGGGACGATCCTGTATCGATAAAAGCTCGTTCTTTATGATAAAACTTATTATTATTGCTTAAAATACTACAATTTAAATAATATGCGGCGACTCTGGTGCGGTGTGGTGCAAGATTGTTTTGCTCCGCGTGACTAATATTACACACTTTGTGCGGCAATGGTGTCTTATCATCCATATTTGAAGCTACTCTGCCGCGTGGTGCTTCCTTGAATAGGTTTTCTACTCTTGTGGTGCGCATGCGCGACGCCTTGCCTTTTCTAAAAAAGCTTTGTTCTGTATCTTAGCACACTGCTCCTTTTTAATGAGTTCCACCATCTCATTGTCTGATCCGCTTTCGCTTATTGTACGATGGGTTAGCTTTCTTACCATTTTCTGATCGCCTTTCCCCTTGTTGTGGGTCTCACCCTTTTCCAATATTTTACAATTCTTGTGTATTTTACCTCTAATATACTCTGCTTCATCCGTGTCTTCTTCTGAACTGGACGGTTCTTCATATGAGTCTCGTAGTAGCTCTTCCTTAGAAAGAGAACGATGTGTCTGTCTGTTATTCTGCACAGGAGAAGTTCCAGCTCCAGAAACTACTGCATCTGACACTTTATTTACCTTATACTCATGGCGATTTGCTTTTTGGTTTGTTCCCTTTTCAGGAGTGAATCTCGGACTGGGGGAACTGCTGCCCCTTCTTGACCGATTGAATTTATTCCAACGTACCCCTCTCGTGGGCGTTGAATCATCTCCTACTTCATTGTTAGTCGACCATGTCTGGGGTCGTCTCGGCATAGGACTTGTACTTCTAAATCGTTGCCTTTGCCTACTACTACTTCTAGCTCTATTGTTCCTGTATTTATAGGAACCGGGATTATTGTAGGTCCTAGGATACTTGTGATCCCTACTGTATTGAGGATCATAATTACCTCTTCTATATTTGCGGTCATAATCTTTTGGCCAATTATTGCCAGGTTTTCTGTACCTTTCGGCTGAACTTGCTGGTCGAAATTGTGGTCTATTACCTCTATTGTCAAATCTATTTTCATTTCTCTTTATCATTCTTTCAAAATTATCTCCTATCGCACTTATTTTATCTTCAGCTCTTCGTCTATTATCTATCTTTTTTGCACTAAGTTTACTTATTAATTCAGAAGCTGTATTTTCTTTTGTAAAGATTTTTGCCACTTTCTCTTTAGTCTTTGCATCTGTGAACTTCATATAAGTGTTACCCCACAACAATACTCTTCTCATCTCTTTACTCACTATTATACCATATCTCAATTCGAGTTCTTCAGAGAACTCTGTTACTAGTCTTCTTAGCTTGTGACAAAAGGTCGATAGGGTCGAACTTTTACCCAATTTCATCGTTGAAAATTCTTCAAATACCTCCAAACGCGAAACGACGTCAAAGGAGCTAAATTTTCAAGTAGTATCTTTTTAAATTCATCGTAAGAAGTCGTTTCAGAAGCTCTGGAGGTCGCTTCTAGCGCTATTACTCGCGAGGAGTTAGCATCTTGCGCTTATTACAAGGCACACGATGATTTGTCTTGATTCCCTTGGTATACCCTCTTGCGCTGAAGTTTAGTGCTGCAAGTATTTTTAACACGAGTTCACATGGTGGACCAGTGGATGCGGCACCAATCTGTGGGGGCCCATCCAAAATGGGAATTTTAATCATTGGACATAAAAAAGTCGGTTACATTTTACTGTCGTCATAGTTTCTCTCTCGTTACGCTTCGTCTTTCTCCCGCCATATTAAAGATTTTCCAACACTAATGTAGTTGTGGTGGCTGTATGTGTGTGATTGCTGTGTAACTACTGATACCGGGGTCTCCAGGGGATAAGTGGTGATTCTCGGGAGTGAGTAGGTACGATCTGACCCTTGGGACATTTACTACCGAGCCTTCTCGTACTGGCTCTCCACTACTTAAATTATAATTAAAATTTAATACCTTTAGTCCTTTGACTACACCAATGAGATATTTATATATATATTTATTATATATATATATTTATAGTCATATATATTTATATATAATATAATAATATATATATATATTTATTATTTATATATATATTATATATATATAATTATATATATATATATATATATATATCTTTATATATAAAAAATAATAAAATTTTACACACAACGGAAATTTACACCCTGTAATTATTATATTATATATATATATATATATATTTTATTATATATATATATAATATATATATATATATATATATTTTGTATATATATATATAAGCCTTGTATAATTTTATATAGGTTAGAATCTAAATGTAATTAAAATTTTTCACACAACACAATTTTGGTCGCCTATTATAGTATATATATATTATATATATATATATTAATATATATATTATATATATATAAATATATATATTATATTATATATATTTATAATATATATGTATATTTATATTTATATTATATATATATATATGATATATATATATATATATATATATATATATAGTTTTGTTTAGTTATAATAATGCCGTTGGAGTATATATATAATGGTATAATAATATATAATATATATATATATTTATAATATATTATATATATATTATTATATTATATATTATATAATATATATATTAATAAGTATATTTTATGTACTCAAGCCTCTATCTACTTATTATTACCTTTTTATACTTTAAAGAAATCGGGGATTTTTAAATTTGATATAGGGGGTTCGAGAAAATAAGACTCTTAGTTTCTTGATATAAAATGCAAACAAATATTACAGCGTACATATAGAACAATGAATGTAAATGTTGCTATTAGGGCGTAAGCGTTTCGCTCATAAAAAAAATTACACTATTTTCTAATTTTCAGGAATATGAAAAGTTTGAAACTTTCTTGTGTGCTACCCAAATAGTACACCACACACTTATGTTTATTTGGTGTATTTATTCTCTGTCACGCATATATATATTATATATATATATTATATAATATTATATAATATTATTATATATATATATATATATATGTATATATACTATCTATATATATATTATATATATATATATTATATTATATTATATATTATATATATATATATATATAATATTTTTTATATATATATATATAATAGTTAATAAAATTTGGTATATATTATATAGTATATATTATATATTATATATATATATCTATAATATATATATATATATTATATCTATATATATTATATATATTATATATATATATATAATATTATATTATATATTATATATTATATATATTATATATATATATATTATTAATATTGTCTAGAAATTTTTCTTTAGGACGCTTCAATAATTTTTCTCACAACGACTGTCCGGTTGTTAATAGATTTATGTTACTACTTATTAGATGCAAGTGGCTTTAAATAAAGTTTTTGCTTTCTTCCTATGTATATATAGTAAGAACTTTTAAAGGGAATGTTTTTGTAAGCAAATTGAAATGGTTTATTGTTAATAGTAGTTCTTCTTATTTACTATTTTTATAGAGAAAAGATTTGTGGATTGAAAAAAAATTTTCTTTAACAGATAGATTGTGTTAAAAACAAGTGCACTTGTTTTACTCTAATCGCGTAAAGTTTTTCTACTACTAAGTTTTAAAGGGATTTTTAGTGAGGAGCGAAACTGCCTCAATATTTCTCTTTACGTACTTGTGCAAAATTTATGTGGAAACAATACAAATACGACTATTATTATATATATATTCTATATATTATATATATATATTATATTTATACTTATATATATGCATATTAAAGTATTTACTATTGCACTTTTTTGATTGTGATCTCTTTTGGATCCCTGCAAGTGGGATAATACTATGAAACATAAAATTTGAGAAATTTAAACTGACCTTTTTACCATTTAGATGGCGATTTTGACCTTGTTCCTTTGGTGTTTCCTTCTTGGAATTTTGGACGTCTTGTTGTTAATGAAAATTTTCGGAGTTTCGTTTACTCCGAATATACGATTTGTCTGGGCTTATGTGGACGTCACCACCTTAGGAAATCAATATTTCTTTTGAAATTTTTGCAGTTATTTTCACTGTTTAATGTAAGTGCTTTACTTCCTTCTTCCGGATAGGACTTTAGGCTTTTATCTCAGCTCTAAATAGGTCCCGTTAAAAAATTCGGTGCGCCATTACTGGGCTGCTGAAGTTTATAGCTTTAATTATAGAGACTATTTTGTTTACGACTGTTTCCTCAAAACCCCTTAGTTTTCGAGATCAATATACCGCTCTTGATGCGTTATTACAAAACAAGAAGCTTTTTGTCGGGTGTTTTAGGTCCTAGGGAATTTTCCAATTTCTATAGCGGTTTAGCTAAAACTGCAGCCTCTATTAGTGAATACAATACCTAGTAACGCTGCTAAGTATTCCTTGCGATGATTTCTTCTTGTATGGAAATGTTTATAAAAGAATGTTCAGTTTTTATTTCTTTATTTTTATAGTTCTATATTTACATAACTAAATTATTGTCGTAATTCATAAAAATTAAGGAATTAAGTTTCTTAGCACTTTTCGGATTGTTAATAAATATCAATATGTTCACAATTATATAAATGTCAATTTCAAAAGTTTCAAGTAAAAGTTAAAACTTTAAATTAATAAGTTAGGTTAAGTTAACAAAAGTTTGATAAAATAATAAAAGTTGTTTTTAATTCAATAAAATTAAAAAAATATAAAATCATATAATAAAAGCCCAGACTCGTATTTTAAAAGTCTTTCTGTAATTTAACACATTTTAAAATTCACTGTATATATATATATATATATATATATATATATTATTTACTTTTATGGTAAAGTTATATATATAGATATATATATATAGCTATAAGTTATATATATAGGTTATATATATAATATATATAGAGAGAGTATATATATATATATATATATATATATTTGTAAATAAACATATATATTAAATATATATATAATAAAGTATATATATTATTATTATATATTATTATATATATATATTATTATATATAGTTATTATATATATATGTATATATATATATATTATACTACATTATCACATGTATGTTATTACGTATTCATATAAAATCTCTACATGAGTAACATGCATCATATATATAATAATGTCTCACAAACGTTTCTGCAGTGTTGATATATATATCCATATATTATATATATATATATATATATATATATATATATATTTTTATATATATATATATATATTATATATATTATTGCTATATATTTTTATTATATAGAGTATATATATATTATATATATGCTATATATATATATATATATATATATACATATATATATATATATATATATATATATATATATATATATATATATATATATATATATATATATATATTATATATATTATAAGAGTTATATATAAGAAAGAGCAGTATATATATATATATATATATATATATATATATATATATATATATATAAAGAAAGAGAGTTATATATATATATATATATATATATATATATATATATATATTGTTTTTTTGTGGTATGCTAAAATATATATAAATTTTTGGTCTCGCGCTATACATAAATGTACATAATTTGCGTGTCCCTGGTACACACGTAAATATATCTTTTTACGCCCAGTTACCTGGTTCACACATAGTCATGTAAGTTTATGTGTTTAAATATATATTACTCACGTTTAATGACCTAATAAAATGACGTAGGTATAAATATCCGGTGATGCTAATATGACGTATTACTATGTCTAGAATTGTTGTAGACGGCAATTTCCTTTTCTTTATTATTATTAATTTTATTATTATTATTATTATTATTATTATTATTATTATTATTATTATTATTATTATTATTATTATTATTAGTTTATTATTATTATTATTATTATTATTATTATTATTATTATTATTATTATTATTATTATTATTTTTATTATTATTATTATTATTATTATTATTATTATTATTATTATTATTATTATTATTATTATTATTATTATTATTATTATTATTTCTAAGTTAATTTGTTTGTTAAACTAAAATGGCTTCGAAATTAACAACAATAAAATTTTCAATAATAAAAATAAATCTTTAATATTTTTATATCAAACAGATTTGAAATTATAAATTAAATAAATTTCAAAATTTGAAAGATTTAATTTTAAATTCAAAAATTTAAAAATTCAAAAATAAACTTTAACTTAAAAAGTTTTCAAATAATAATAAATTAAAATTAAACTGCTTCGTCTACTTACATTACCAAAACGTTCAAAGTTAGTATTGTTGGTTGACGGAATTTACAAATTAATTTATTTAAAATAACATTTAAAATTTGTTTTAAATAAATTCAAAAATGAATTCTAAGTTTGTTTTAAAATTTAATTCTGAAATCGCGTTTGTTTGCTTTTTAAAGTTTACGAAAATTTCTAAGTTGAAATTAAAATCTTGGATATTTTTTCTAAGTGAAAGTTATTTAGAAAATTTTCTAAGTTCAAAATGGACTTAGAGTTTTTTACTTTATTTCGATTTGGTTTCACTGATAAAAATATACTGTCGTTTTTACTTTTGTATACTAGTTGATAAGGTCGGAATAATGAGCTCTGGCCCATGTTCCTTGCTTTTTATACCCGCTTGTTGTTTACCGAAATCTTATTTTCGTTTTAGCAATAGGATGGGTATCCGGCGATTTATTGCGAAATTACAACTTTTATGCAAAAGAAAATTTAATATGAAAATTACTATTGCGATATTGGGAAAAACCCTTAGGGAAAACCGTGAGAAAATTATTAATATCGTGTGAATATTATTGAAGTAAAAATGTTATTTCATAATCTGTGTTTTTCCAAATAGTTCTAAATATCATTAAATAATTAATTTAATTTACTTTATGGGATTTCTATATCCTGTTTATTTACTTTGGGTTTTTATACACGTAAGCAATCGATTTTTTATATATATATATAAAATATATATTTATATATATATATATATATATATATATATATATATATATATATATATATATATATATATATATATATATATTTGAAGGTATATATATATATATATATATATATATATATATATATATATAAATGCAATACTGAGAATATATATATATATATATATATATATATATGAGTGTTATTATATATGTGCCATAGATTAATTTGGTGCCGTTACATGAATATTATTATTATTATATGCTATATATATATGCATATATACATATGGCTGGTTACTATTTATATATACAGTATGGATATTATATTACATGGTTAGCTATATATTATTAAGAAAGAGTGATTATATGTTGGTTGGCTACATAAGGCTACATATTGTTGGTTACATATTATATATATATATATATATATATATATATATTGCTATTATTGTTAAATTATATATTATGTTATATTATATATTATATATTATTATATTAAAGAAAGAAGTATATTACATATATAAGGCTAAGCATATATTATTATATATTATATTATTATACACAAAATATACATATATATATTATTATATATTAGAATATATATATATATATATATATATATATATATATATATAATATATAAAAAGGTTATATATATATATATATATATATATATATATATATAATCGTACAAAATGTGTGTTTACTTAGATCTTCGAAATTATAATGATTTTTTTTAATAATCCACATTTAAAATTATAGAAATTACTCTATTACTTCCTGAAAACACCTCTGCAGTCAGAAGGACAGCTCAAAAAATTCTCATGCATTGAGTAAATTTGGACTTACATTGACCATCCTGTATATGCTGCGCCCAATTTTGTCATTATAAGACATCAATTGAGTTCAATTTAATTTCTAATTACGCCATTGGTCATCAAATATACCAAGCGCTCTGAGGTATAGCATATATATAATATTATATTATATATGTTACATATATATATTATTATATACAAAGTGTTATTATTATTATATATATTAGTTATATATATATATATATATATATATATGTTATATATATATATTATATATTTATATATATATACATATTATATATATATTATTATTATTATATATATATTATTATTATAAATATATATATATATATATTATTATTATTATGTTATATATATATATATATATATTATATATATATATATATATATATGATATATATATATAAATACTCGTCAAAAACAACGCACAATTAGGTTGGGAATGTCACTGCAGGAACAGGAAGGCCCTCTAACCCATGAAACCTACACCAAATACTGCACAGCCTCTCATGGGAATGCAACCACCTTAAATTGCTGCAGGCCTGGGGCCGTCACAGCGATAAATTTAGGAAAACATAAACCACGTAACTAGACCTGAGAGAAGTGGGGGATAGGTTATGGCGGGGTTATAATCGAGCGAGGGATCATTCACGTATGAAGTGACTCTGATGAACAGGGAAAGGATAGTGCATCAACTGTCAAGAGATCAGTGCGTGCAAATGCAAATAACAAGACTCCACGCCGAAGGACACGGGAACCGGGCACTTGGTCGACGGTTCTGTGTAGCGCACAAACCGATTGCACGGGTGGTCCAACGCTACCAGGAAACCCTGACACATGATCGCCGGCGAGAACAAGGTAGACCCAGGGCCACAACTCCCGTAGAAGACCGATTCATACGTCTGCGTGCATTACGGGAGCGCCACACAACGGCACGACATCTGCAGATACTGCTGGCGGAGGTACACGGCACCAGGGTGAGTGACAATACAGTGCATCGAAGCCTTGCAGAACATAATAACCGGGCCCGGAGGACTGCCATAGGTGCACCGCACACCACGGCACATCGAAGGACGCGACTGGCATTTGCCCGAGAACCCATCCATTGAATGGTCGACGATTAGGCAAAGGCGCTCTTTACGGACGAGTCGAGAGTGCCTCTGTAAGCCTCGGACAGGCGTGCTAGAATATACCGACGACCGACGGAGAGGTTTGCTCAATGCAAAGTGCTGCTGGTGCCGCTGTTTGGAGGTGGGTCGGTTATATTCTGGGGAAGCATGTCTTTATCGGGACCTACGGAGTTGTAAATCTTCGATGGAGGCACCCTTACAGCCGTGAGGTGTATCACAGACATCCTCGAACCATATATCGTGCCATATGCCTTCTACATCGGGGACTCTTCCATCATAATGCATGACAATGCAAGACCACACAAGGCCCAATGTGTGAATGACTACCTTAGGACGGTTCAAATTGCGGCGGAGTGGCTAGCATATAGTCCGGACCTCAACTCAATCGAACATTTGTTGGATATCCTGAAACATCAGATCCGACAGTTGCAACCCCCTCCACGGACCCTCCCGGACAGGTATAAATAAATAACTGTTCCATTTGCTAAGTCAATAGTTTGGAAGTCATGAAAGAAGTGTTACTCTTTCACACAAAGGTTTGAAGGTTGTCTCGGGAAAAGGTGGCATAGAAAGTGGTCACTAAAGTCCAAATGAGAAGCTCTCGGAATTCTTCAAGCGTGACCAAACAAAGTTACTTGCGTTCACCAAGAAATTATCAGACATCCAGTGGCTTCAGAAGATGGCCATCCAAAACGATATATTCTTACTAGTAAACTAATTTACCTTATCCCTCCAAGAAAGTTTTATCACAATGCTAAATTTCATTGGAAAACTAAATAGTCATTCACCATGAAACTTGTGCTTTGGGAAGAGGAGGTCGAAGACGGGAATCTTAGCACGTTGGTGAGACAGTTGATAAAAGTAAATACAGCATAAATCCAGAGTTGATTCAGCTTATGCAAACACATCTGGCTTCTCTCCAGATAGAGTTGCAGTCTTACTTTCTAGAAATAAGTGAGTTGTTATCAGAATTCATAAGAAACTCATTCGTTTCTAACATGCACCTTCACCCACTAGGCATGTAAAAAAAATTCCTAGAGTTGTTGAACCATTCAGTTACAAAAGGTGCATGCATTTAAAGCACTTTCTCTTACAAATGAATGAGGCTTACCCTGCTGTGGCTAATGTAGCACTGAACTTTGCGTGAGCAAGGATTTTCGAAGCTGTGAAACACAAAAACTAAATATCCAGCATGACTTAACTTGAAGCATAACATTCGATTATTTCTTTCTAATACTGTTCCTAGAATTGAAAAACTAATTTGGACAAAACAGACATAACTTTCAAACTAAAATTTAATATTGGTTGGTAAAAATCAAAGTTTAAATACTGAATGTGTATTATTATCATTGTACTTTGTTTGTTATTTGTGATGTTAATGTTTGACTGTTAAATACAATTATTTCATTTTCAGCTACATAATTTCTATTGCTGTGTCATTAAATAATTAAATAAGCTTAATACTTACAATTTTGAATTTCATGTCATATTAAGGAGGGTACAGGACCATGATTTGATTACTATAGGGTACTTAAAAAAGTTTGAGAACTCCTGATCTAGTTACAATGTTGTCAGGATACAATATGTCTAGACAATCTTAGTTTATTTTTGCAGTTTAAGGAAAAAACTTACTCTTTCAAATATCCATGTTGAAAGAACGTAGTTCATAAGTATAAATAAACTACCACAATCCCAAGAACAAAAAGATATATTCCAAATTTAAAATTGATAAATATTATTTTGGGTTTTAAATAAATATTTTTTCAAAAACTGAAGAAGAATCTTTGAAAGTGAATTCAATCAATGACTCCTAAAAGGAATTCAATCATCATCAATTTTTAATCAATTTATGGATTATACAATGCTAGCATTTTATATCAGGTATTTAATAATAATATTTAATCATCCATTTAACATTTTAATTTCATTTCATATCTTATACTTAATAACATTTAACATTTATATAGTATTTCAATGTCATTTCATATCATATATTTAATAACATTTAATCCTTCATTTAAAATTCCAATTTAACTGGTAAATAATTGATGACGTCATATTGTAATGGTTGCGATTATTCTTGTTTTATATGCTACTGATGGACCAACACATTGCCGGGCAACTCTTAAAACGTGGAGGCGCAAACCAGGTTCAGGCAGACCCGTTGACAAGCAGTGTTAGGTGTAACAATTATGGTTGATTTCTGTTAAATAATAATATAATAAATAATAATAATAATAATATTACCATAAATATAATATGAGTCTTATAATAGTATAATAACAAATAATATCTGTTAATAATAATAATAATAATAATAATAATAATAATAATAATAATAATAATAATAATAATAATAATAATAATAATAATAATAATAATAATAATCGTAAATAATAATCATAATAATAATAATAATAATAATAATCTAATAATAACAATTGAATAATAATAATATAAATAATAAATTAATTCTAATCATAATAAATAATAATAACAATAATATAATAATGTAATAAATAATAATAATAATAATAATTAATAATAATAAATATGATAATATAATATAATAATATAATAATAGATAATAACTTAATAGTATAATAATAATAATAATAATAATAATTAATAGTAATAATAAATAATTGTAAAATATAAATATAAATGTAATTAATAATAATAATCAATACGAAGAAATAATAATATAATTATAATAGTAATATATAAGTAATAAATAATAATAATATAATAATATATAATAAAAAAATAAATAATGAATAAAAAATAATAATAATAATATATGAATATAATAATAATAATAATAATAATAATAGTACTAATAATATAATAATATTAATAATAATAATAATAATAATAATAAAAATAAATAATTATAATAATAATAATAATAATAATAATAATAAATAATAATAATAATAATAATAATAATAATAATAATGAATAATAATAAATAATATAATAATAATAATCGATATAATACAAAAACAAACAATAATAATAAATAATAATACCTAATAATAATAATAAATAATAAAAATAATAATAATAAATCAATATTAATAATAATGAATAAGATAATAATAATAATAATAATACATAATAATAAATAATAATAATAATAATAATGTTAATAATAATAATTAATAATAATATAATAATAATATAATAAAAATAAAATTAATAATAATAATAATAAATAATAAATAATAATAATAATAATAATAATAATAATAATAAATTATTAATCAAGAATGACATTAATAATTAATTATTTGAATAAGAATAATAATTAATACTATATAATAATTAATAATAAATACTATAATAGAATTTTTAATCAAGAGAATAAGAAGAATGTTTGAACAATGATAATTAATACTACTAGAATAATATATAAAAAAAATAAAAATAAAATAAAATAAAGTTTTGTAGGAATATAACGATAATTGTGTTTATAATAAATAAGAGAATATAATAAATAATAATAATAATAATAATAATAATAATAATAATAATAATAATAATAAATAAATAATAATAAATAATAATAATAATATAAATAATAATACATAATATTTATATGAATAATAATAATAAATAAAATAACCAATTAAAAATAATAATAATAATAATATATATAATCTAATTTATAATCATAAGAATAAGAATGAATTGTTACAGAATTATAATATTAATTATACTAATAGAATAGAGTACAATAAAAAATAATCCATGAATAATATTAAGTTATAATAACTCTTAATAATTGGAGTACAGTATTTGGCTTATATTTTGCACCAAAATGCTGCAAAGTTGGAAGTCCTATAATTCAGTTAATATTTAACCTTTTTTAATGGGACTTGTACTGGGGTTTCATTACTATGTACAATTTATTAATATATGCTTAATTTTTAAATTCCAACCTTTTGAATAACTCCAAAACCATGGTTTAGAATGGTAAGATTTTTATACTGCATATTCAGACAAGTGAACCCAAAGTCTTGAGCCAGTAACAATTCAAAATATCAAAAATAAAGTAGTTACAGCAATTTGAAATTGCTATAATTTCCCATTGTAAATATATAGGAACAAGAATCAATAAAATTTTTCAAATGTATGTTAAGGGTGGCTGTAGATTGGCTCAATTGAGTCAATTTTAGTATGGTATAATGGTACTGATATATACAATGCACATTGTAAAGAATATTAGTTTTACTAATAGTTTTTAATTTATTTACAAGATTGTCTTTTAAGACTAGTTTAATTACAAGGATGATTGATGTAAACACAGTTTCCTGAACAAATTACAGGCCAAACACTTGCGTGTTCAATCATCTGCACCTTAAGATGACAAATGTCTGGTCACAATGTGAACAGATTTAAAAACATGTTAACAAATGTGACATTGAATTCCCCACACAAAAAGCTAAAGCAGAAATAAATATATGTTTATGTATATTTTAAGGTGTAAGAAAAAAAAAGGGGGAGAAAAGTATACTCTCAATCAATAGTGAACCTTTTCTGAAGGAAAGGAATGGGTCACTACCTGAATACCAGTACCGATACAATACACTCTCCCAAGTCTGATACACTATACTTAAGAAAACACCCTAAACAAGTTCAGGAATGAACATAATTCCAGTGAGAGTATGTAACGAATTTGACTAGTGACGTACTTATATATTAAGATTCATAGCATTAGTAGCTTTTATTAATGAAGCATACCACATTCCCAATATTAAACTTTACAGGGGGGTTGTAGCGTATGGTCTTGTTGACCTAAATTAAAGTTTATTTAAAGAACCAATTGACCAATTTTGTAATGGAGATAATATGGAGATTCATTTGATTTTGATACAATTGGGGTTTCAAACCAATGTAAGAAACAATTAGGCTTCAAATTGAAATTTGTAACAATTTGGGAGCTAAACACCAATTGGTTATGGATGTCTTTTACCCTGTTTTTAATCAAGACACCTATATACCCGGACCACTGTGATAATTGTGAAAGTGTTTTTCTGACGTACAACTTTCACAGAGGGTTTTTGTCCGAAAAACCTCCATCCCAAGTACAAGAAGTCACTTCCGTTGTTGAAGACGTCTCACTGAAATATGCCCACCCATCCTCTTGAGTGAAAGTGATTCTAAAGTTAATAAATCAGGCTATTGACAGCAAATTGTAAAGGAAGTATACCCAAATAGAAACTCAAGGAAAAGGTTAAAGATTACACATTGCACTTTCGAATGAGAGTATAAATGAGAAATTTTAAAGATTATATTTATTGTACAATAGTAGTAGATTTTAAACGTTTATATTTTTTAGTGTTTTCTAAATGGACAATATATGTTGACATCGAATCTAATTCTAATCGAATATAACCTTTATACAATGTTTGGCCAAGATGCCGGCTTGGTGTGCAGTTTGATGAAGTGGTTTCAATGCTACGAAAGACTTCTTTTAATGAAGAATCATAAATGTTACTATGTATTTCTAAAGGGTACAAGTGAATGACCGTGAGTTATTCTGCCAGTCCTTGTATCCAAAGAAATTGAATGTACATAACTATCTGGGAAGGTATGCAAGGTTTTTACAACTCCCAGTTTCCACTTTAAGCAAGGACCATCGACTTCCACCAAGATGAAATCCCCAACAGTTACCTTTGGGCTATCAGATTGCCTTAAATTTATTAAGTAATCCTTTTCCCATTTGGTTTTAAATTTATTTATAAGGGAAAGGATATATTTATAACATTTTCCAATTTTAATAGGATCCTAATAAGTGGGATCCAGTTCAATAAGTTTCTCAGGAACTGGTAAAGAATTTATTTTATGCCCTGTTAATAAATGAGATGGAGTGAGTGGCTTTTCACTATAGAGTTCATCTCCTACAAATGTGAGAGGGCTGCAATTCAAAACTGCCTCCACTTCTACTAAAATGGTATAAAATTCATCTTAAGTGATGAGGGCAGTATTTAAAATACGTTTTAAGTAGAGTTTTGTTATTCCAATTATACATTCAAAAAATCCTCTGCAGTGGCTACTATGAGCAGGATTAATCCTCCATGTAATGGAGTATTGATTTAAAAAATTGTTAAACAGATGATAAACTTTGTAACTTTTAAATAATTTTTATGAAGAAGCATGGAAGTAGGTGGCGTTATCCGAATATATAATGGAAGGGACACGTCTACCCATGAAGCGGTGGAATGATCTAAGAAATGATTCTGTGCTGTTATCTAAAACAAGTTCAAGATGGACTGCTTGAGTCGTCGCTCAGGTAAATAAGACAATATAACATTTTGTTTTGCTGTTTTTGAAGTTTTTATGATAAAATGGCCTACCAGGTCAACTCTCAAAATAGTAAATGGTTTTGTATTTATAACCCTCACTTTAGGTAAGGCAGCCAGAGGTGCTGAACGAAATTGGAAGGATTGCAAACGTTTGCACAAGATAATGGCCTTGTGCCTCTTTTAATATTAATTCTCATGTAAGAAAAAATAATACTTCCTACATATTATTAAAAGGAGCTCTGAAGGTCCTAAATGATGATGAGACAAATGGGTGTCCCCATATAAGGAGTTTTGTAAGATGACAATTTGTTATGATTAATATGAGAAATTTGGTGTCGTAAGGTAGGAATGAATTACCTAACCTTCGGTCACACCTAAGAATACCATTTACTAGAGTAACACTGAGTTGCTTACACAAATATGTGAGGGGTTTATTATTTTTTAAACAGTCTATTTCAGACTGAAAATGCAAATTTTACATATTTTTAATCCAATATAACTCAGAATTTTGTATCTCCTCAGTGGAGAGTTGATGGGAGAATTCAGGTTTTTATAATTGATTTGTTCAATGGGAGTTTATTTTTGGAATTTTTCAAATTGTTGATAAACCTGAATATTAATGCAGTTATTTTTATTATTTTATTGTAAGATGAATAGTTCTCACTAGTGATGGGTAAATGCCCGGGCACTTAAGAATTGGGCAAATGCCCTGGGCATTTGTCCAATTTGGGCATTTTAGAGGGCATTTATACTTTTATTATATATATATTATATATATAAATATATTATATATATATTATATATATATATATATTAGTAGTGATATATAATATATATATATATATATATATAATATATATATATATATATATAATATATATAAGTATTATATATATATATATATATATATATAATACGGTTATATATAATATATATATATATATATATATATTAGTAGTATATATATAAGTATATATTATATAATATATATATATATATATATTATATAATATATATACTAATATATATACTATATATATATATAGTATAGTCATCATATATATGTTGTATATTATTATATATAATATATATAATATATATATATATATGTATATATATATTATAATATATAATAATATATATATATATATATTATATAGTATATATATATATACTATAATATATATATAATATTTAATACATATATATATATATATATATATATATATATATATATTATATATTATACTATATTACTATTATATTATATTAATATAGTGTCCCACATAGAACGCTGGGTTAACTAGTGACCCACGTTATAGCACATCGCAAACTAACTCTAAAATCATTAATTAATATTTTACCTTTATAAAAAAATAAAAATTATTATTATCTTAATAATAAAATTTAATTAAATTACATATAGTAAATATTTTATTGACATGATAGTACTTATTCATTACCTATTCACAAATTAAATGAACAAAAAAATTTTCTCTTTGGTTATAAAAACCTATCACCATATAAACCTAATGATAATATTTTTATATTAACTGCAATAGATCTAAACAATATTGAATATAAAAATTTAAAGGATAATCCAATTTGACACAAAAAATTTCTTCAAAGTGGTAAATGAAATATGAAGAGATGAATAACGATTCCGAATCTGTAGATCATAGGTGCTTTTATACATCTATCGGCAATTGACGCTTTGCCTTTTCAGCTCACTAAATATTTTCACAACTATTTTTAGATTTTTCACATTCTCTTTTAATTTTAACTGTATTCATAAGATCTTGTACATAATGACAAGCTAACTGTTTTTCATATAAACATTCACTAATGTATAATCCCAATCATCTACTACAATTTTTTTCATCTCATTCTTCAGTATCAAAAACTGAATAACAAGTTCAGCTATAACACATCATCTTCAATTGTCTCCTATTCCTCAATTAGTTCCTTAAAGTTCTTTTTAGCCGTCAACTCATACACCAACGTGATAGCAATCTGAACAATGTTGCAACTTCATTCTTCATGCAGTTGAAATCCTTGAAAATCTGGTAACGCATTTCACATAATTTTCCAGCCAAGCGTACACCCGACAGTGTGTTATTAATGATCAATTGCCTCCGTAAACATAATTACACAGTCTGCTAATATCTTAAAGATTCCATTCATTTGCATACTTTCCATCAAATCTCATCAAGAACAATTACCCAAATCCGTGTGAAAGTTATCTTTATGTTATTAGCTTTGAGAAACATCGGTTTACTCCTTGTTCTAAAGCTTGAAGAATTGAAGTATTGCTGCGAGCACAATACCAAGTTCGACATTCTCATGGCAGTTTTAGCCCCTTCTGGAACCACCATCAATTCGTCAAGTATAACAACCCTTTAAATGGCATTTCCTTTATTTTCAAGGGAACTCGTTGACTTTCTGAAACAAAACACTTGATCAAACCCGTCGTTTAGAAATTAGATTTAAATTAGCGGAGAATTGAATTTGAATGAAGAAGCAGATTATTGCTTGTTGTTTTGTGTCTGCAACAAAGTAATATTTTGATTTATAAAAACTAACTCCTGATTATGAAAGAATAGTGTAGCAAAATAAATCTATGTAATGAAAATGAAAAGGGGGAAAAACAATTCATAGGTTTTCTTGGTTTTATTTTCAAAGATAATATTGTTAAAGCTTTTAATTGCAGATATATAAAACAAAATTCTTGCATTTTATAGATATTCATTTATTAAGATGATAGTATACGGGCTTTATGTCTTACGTGTGAATGAACGTAAGACATTTCACTATTTTCTCTCATGTATAAATACATTCATGCATAATGTAGTACATCGTTTCCATGCATTTAAATGTTTTTGTAAATTATATTCTGCATTTATGAATATAGAGTAGAGGGGCTTGGTCTTAACGTATTCCGTCGCAAGCATCGTTTTCGATTCATCTTCGATCAGATATTTAATGCCTGTTTCAGTTTTAACCAACGTATCATCTCGCAGACGCTTTCATTTTAGATGCACTTAAAGATCTTCCTAGTGTGACTGCGTTCTTAATTCTTTCTCTTTGTTTTTAATTGTTCGAATTGTCGATTCACTTCTCCCGTATTTACATGAAACAGTTTTATTTTTAAGATAAAGTCATAATTAAGTAAAATTTTTATTCTTCCTCCTTCCAGTGATATTGCCAATCTATGCCCTTTTTCTTTAGGAATTGGTTGTGTATTTTCTTCTCAGCTATTAAAAAATATTTATAAATACTGTCACACACTGTATAAAATTGTGTTAATTTCAGCCAGAGAGACAGCACACTATTACAAAACGCTTTAATCAATGCGGCAGCAGTGCTAGCAACCGATGTTCATCAGTAGTTAAAAATCGTGCTCTCCTCTATTGGCCGATGCAGAGGATCCTGTGGACTCTACAAGTTATTCCGTATTTTACTTTTCATCCTTCTAACTTATTAATTAAATGAATTACATTACTTTAAATTAAGATACACTTTAATTTTAATTTTTATTTTCTTTTTTTATCTTTTACCAACGCCAGTCATGCAACCGCGTTCTATAAGAACGCGTTCTACGAGGGACGACTGTGTTTTATAATATATAAACTATCTATATAATAATATATAAATATATAATATATATATACTTATTATAAAAAAACGTAATAGAGTATACAGTATAATATAATATAATATAATATATAATATATACAGATTGAAAATATAAATTTCAGTCACGATTACAAATATTTTAATTTGGTATCTTTCTGCCAATTGTATAGTTCTGGGTATAAGAAATGTTTGATTAATATAATGTTGAGGAGAAGACGCTGAGGAGGTGATGGCATGTATTTAGAAAGGGCAACAAAGAACACTCTGACTGAACAAAGATGAAAGGAAAAGTGTGAAGTTTTGAGTTTGCTCATATTTATTATTGGAACTTGTATATAGAGAATGACGCAAGAGTTGCAATTTTGATTGATGACCTGTGTACAAAGCTATGTAGACTTTAGTGTGTGTGAGTCCTAGAATCTAAGTTAAATTAGTTTTAAAGTCAATATGGTTGGTTGACGTATGGTCCATCTTAGGAAAATGTTGAAGAGAGTACGATTTTTTGTATAATTTGAATGATGCTCATGGATAATTCATCAGCCTTACATGTATGCAAGCGAAATAGAAATGATCAAAAAAGGATTGGATAACAGGTGTTTATGTGTCGAGAGAAAATGAGAATGGTAGAAAGTGATATTCTGTAAGAGAAGGTATGTTGTAAAGAATACTTTCTTTAAACACAAAGTATCCATAAGCTATACTAAGTGGTGCTAGGTAAATGGTCTCGAAGTAAAAGTATGATTGATTTTGTGTGTGAAAGAAGAATGTGAAAGATTGTTGGGATTTAACAATCATGAGGGGTTGTGAATGGGATATCGATCATTATTTTTCTATTAAAATTAAGTTATGGGGCTGGAAAGTATACGAAAATGTAGGTAAAATTAGATGAGAATTTAAGTGAGCAAGACAATAAGGATAAGATATTCTGTAAGAGCCGTCATAGTAAATCGTTAATGTAACAAGTGATACTGAACAAAATCTGGGGCAAATCGAGAACAATGTTAGTACTTAGATGAAGGAAGGTGTGACTGTCGAAAATAGGAATTGTAGAAATGTCTTAACACGAATTGGAATAAGAGTATGAAAGCGGTAAATAAAAAAGAAGCGGGGTTAATGTATCAAAAGGGCAAGATAAAATTCAAAAGAAGATGCCTTGAAATGTATATAAGGAGAAAAAAAGAAAGTACTAAAAGGTGCCATCTATACGTTGAAAGATTGAGTGAATTGATTAAAGAACACGGTATGGAAGGCAGAGTCAAATTCATGATGGAGGATGACGATACAAAATCAAAGGACCCAAAAAAGAAAAAATGAACATTGCGATCGGGAACTAGACATCGGTTACGTAAACATTATAATATTCTAGCGCGATGGTACGCATGATTATAATAATAATTGAATGTAATTCTAATATTCGGTTTAACAAAAGGCAGAGGAAAAAACATCTTACGTAGTTACTCTCTAACGGATTCTGATGTAAACGCACTTAAAGGAGTCAACTTCTCTCATAATATCAATCTATACTAATAGATTTAAATGTTATTTCTATCTAAATCGATCTGTATGAAGCAGGGTTGTTAGGAGGTTTGTGGGTATAGTATAGAAATTATAAGAGTGTGTAAGTGTTTAAAGGAATGCGAATAAACGGAAATTTTTATGCTTTTTTAATCTATAGGTCCAAACTCTATTATTTTTTTATTTATATAGTAAAAAGTTTAAATTAATATTATTTATTAAATTATTTTAATTGTTACTATCTTTCAATCTCATATTCATATCAGATATTCTGTCCTATAAAGATTATATGAAATAAAATTAATTAATCCTATATCTATCATATATTATAGAGAGAATTCCGATTCGTTAGGTGATGTTATCAGTCGGGTACCAAAGGAAGTGGCGGATAATGTAGATTATTTCGGCTTCCGTAATATAGTTCAATATAACGTAGTAATATGGCCGCTAGCCCTGCAACAGTACCATTCCTAAGGATTCGATCATCTATTGTCGTACCTCAGTATGGTCTAGTTTCCGAACTAAAAAATTTGTGAAGGCTTCGAATGAAAATAAAAAAATTTTTTAAAAAAGTTAATTTGATCGGGAACTTAGACATCGGAGGTTACGTACCACTTTGAATATCAAGTCGTTCTATAAAAAGATATAAGTGAAGTCAAGACTTGAGTTGCAATCGTTAGAAATACAATTATTTCGTAAACTCTAAACATTTATGCTTCTAGTAACTCTAAACGTGATCCGTTGAAACGAAAATAAAGGATCCAACTTTCGGTCTCATAATTATATTTACTAATAGATTTGAGTTATAATTTCTACAAAAATTGTGGGACATGGATCGAAAAATGTCAAAAGCTCAAGGGCACATATCGTACGTTCTCGGTAGAGATTATATTTTTCTATAATCAACGGCGATAACGAACAAAGTTGCAAGGATAAAATAGAAAATCTGGGAAAAAAGAAATACGAATGTCTTTCAAATTCTTATATTAACATTATTTAATTATTTTTATTCATTAATTATTAATATTATTATTATTATTATTATTATTATTATATTATTATTATTATTATTCGATTATTATATTATTATTATTATTATTATTATTATTATTATTATGTATTATGATTGTATCAAAATAGGAGTAATCTTATGGTTGCCATTATTGATATTATTATTCTATTATTTTATTTATAAATAATATTATTATTTATTGTTATATTATATTATTATATTATTATCATTATCCATTAATAAAAATTCATATTAAAATTTATCGAGTTTTAGTTACTCTAAATTAAATATGGATACTGACAAGAAATTTAATTTTGTTCATTTTTACTCTTTGTTTCGCATAGGGAGCTGGCTATAAATAGGTTGAAAGTTTTTGAACCATAACCAGTAGCATTTTGAAAGCAAAAAGTAAACGACTTCGCAGAAGTTGAAAGAAAATATACCGAGCATAAATTACAGCTCACAAACCAGTTGACTTATAGCGGGCTTGCGTAATCCACTGCTTGATTAGCACATCTTCACCTACGAAGACGCTCAGATCTCCTTTTTCTCGTTTTTTTAAGGTATTTGAAGATCTCCACACGCATATTACTAAAATGTGTTCTAGAAGATTATCGTATTACGAATATCCTTCATTCGGTTTCGTGAACAATTGGAGATACCGGCTCCAATTTCACTGCATGAAAAACGGATTTAATTTTTTTAAATTTATTCACACGGACAGTTTAAGCTATTTTTATATAGACATCGAAACTATGATGAAAATATTAATATTCTTAAATATGTCCTACGAATGCCAACACACTACTTCTTACGAGAATATATTCGAGCTACCACCCATCGAATGTTCGAAAGAAGCGCATTCCGACAACGAAGACGAAGAAGAAGAAGGTTCGTCGTCAAAGACTTTAAACCATAAAGGCCGAACCAAATTTTTGAGGCTCAAATGGGAACGTCAAACCGGTGAAGTGGGATTTGACTACGTTTCATTCGAGGCTTGTCGATATTCCGGCGAAAGATTGATAACCACCCGCAAGTTCCACATAAAGGGAAGGAGGAACGTCGATGATTTCGTCGGGCTTATAACTCGAATTAGAGAATTCAAGTCTGATTTCGCTAATTTTCAAGCCATTATGAAACATTCTTTAAAAACATTAGCGAACTATTACTTGGACTCCAGATTGGATGAAGGGATCGCTAATCGAAGAAAACATATTTTATTAACCGATGAAGAGAGCGAGGAGGCTTACATAAGAGGCTTTTTAATGTCGGCTGTCGAAATGAACAAATTCGAACATTTCTTAAAAGGAAACTTAAAAGATACATTCCCCAACCCGGACATAATCGCTTTCGCTGACGTTATGTTCGTTTTGAGAAACAGGGAGTATCAAAGGAAAGAAATTAAGAGAATGGTTCTGGAGGCGGTTGAAATGATGAAACTGCCTTGAAAAAAATTCTTTCAAAATTTTAAAAGAGAATTTTTCATTTTGAGAGAGAGACGTGAAAGTTCTGGAAGAACTCCTCGTTGTTGGTTTTCAATATCTAGCGATCTCGGATTACGGATGGCGAAGCAGGAACAGAAGTAGAAGCAGGAGTAAGAGCAAGAGCAGCAGCGTGAGCAGCAGTAATTTCGCAGAGGGCTGCCATTTATCGTCTACGTAATAGTTCGTCTTTTCTACAATACGTGATGAGATTTTTATTTTGTTATTTACATAGCGTCGTGTACACTTCGCTTTTTTAAATAATTTATTAATATATATCTTTTTCTATTTTTGTTTATTATTTTAATCTTTAAATTCTATTTCCTTTGTTAAAACATAAATATATTTTATAATCTGAATTTACGAATAATTATTATAAGGATATATTGTTATTGTTCAATAAATAATAAACTCTCTAAAATATATAATAAATATTTTTTCTTCACCCTTCCTTTCGTGACTTTCCTAAGGATAATCCATTGTTATTAAAAAAAACGATCGATCGTGATAAAGATCTCGATCGAAGAATGGAACTATTTTTAAACTCTATCAAGACAGCTAATCGAATAAACGATTCTTTGTTTAATCGAGGCAATTACGAAATTAGTTACTATAGAAGAAACGTTAAAGAGTACGGCCGAGCTCATAATCCCCGCAAGCCTCAGCGTTTCACCGCAAATAGTTATTCTCAGGAGGTTTCATTGGGCCCCATATTGGTGAAAGATGTATTTTTCAGCCAGAGGGACATCGAAACGCTATTAGCGCCGATGCTTTTTACTACGACGGCTACGAAAACTAAAACTAAGGGCGGAGACGACCTAGTAGCAGAAGAAGAAGAAGACGACCGGATGGGAAAATTTTTATTTTCGAACCATTTAGTTATTCGTTCTGGAATAAGCGGCAATTTGAACGCTAATCCGGTGGCGTTTTCCTATTGGTTCGAAACGTTAAAAGGCGCCAATTATAGAGTATTTCATCCTCATTTCTACATGATTCCGCTCGGAGATTTCGGGTGCTCCGTTTGCTTTAGGTTGAGAGGGTACTCTCACCCGCCGCCCTACGTGTGGCCCATGCTGAAAACCTCTAATTTTTCCTGGTTCGATACGGTACTAGATAGTTTGAGAATCAGAACGATGTTGGCGGGGAAAAGTTTCGAGGACGACGAATGGATGAATAAAATCTGCGTGGATCTCATCGGCAGTTCGGGCCAGAGGAAAAGGTTTTTTAAAACGATTTTCACCGAAATTTTGAACAAAGCCACGCGCGCCGGTTTCGTTCTCATTCGCCCCACGTCGATTTTTGCGATGGACGAAAAAAAGAAAACCCCCGTACCACCGTCGTCCCTCCTTCACCTCACCACCTTTCAGGGTCTTAGCGAGGACAGCGTGCTGTTCTCGAAATTGTTGAGCGTCGACCCGGTTTTAACGAAAGACTGCTTTTCCCATCTCGTCGAGGAAAACGAAAGCGACAAGACGAGCCACGAATTCTTCAAGAATTTTTTTAAAACTCGTTTCTACGCGTCTCAACTGAACAGTCAGAGTATGAAAAAATTTAAATTTATTACGTTCGAGAAAATTAGCGCGAATTACAATTTCGACGTTCTTTTAAACCTCTACAGATTCATCAACAACGAATTTTCTTTCTACCTCAGCGACGCGGCTAAAAAAAATTTAAACGCCTTTTTCTTCAATCCCGTATTCTTTATTCAGGTGTGTTTGTCGCAAAAACTCTCGAGCAACATGATGCTAATAGCCAATTTTTTGATCGAGGGCGGGTTGGTTAAAGTCCCGACGGCGCCGAGAACGACGACGACGACGCCGACGCCGACGCTTTCCTGTTCAAGCGCGTTCTCGCCGTTGAACCGGGTTTTGCGTTCGGAAGATAAGTTTTATCATAATATCGAATGTGTCAACAATTGTCCTACAAATCAGTTAAATTAGGATAAGATGAAGGAATTCGCGACTGGTCTTCTTCCTACCAACACCACTCATCACCTACCTCCGTACACCTACCATTATAATGCACTATAATTGAGCCGAATCCGGGACGAGTATAATATACCCTCGCATCATCATGATACGAGCTACTAATAATCAATAATATAATATAATAATAATATTAATAATGCATAATAATAATATAATTAATAATAATATTGGTCAAGTGTCAATTTTTGTTTTCTGATTATTCTTTCTTTTTTTTGTTAATTTTCAATTTTTGATAAACTCTACTTGCTTAGACTAATTCTTGCAAAGGTAAAAGTGGTCGTTCGATCTGATCGCGTCGATTTAAGGTCTGGTATTACAGTGAGCAAGCCTAATAACAGCCCGTGGAATTTCGTGCTTGCCCTCAGGCGCATTAGAATGCGAGCGCCTTCAGCTGAGCGTATGAAGATGCATCACGCCCAGCGCTGCGTGCAATCCCGATTATGGTATTGTTATTAGTTTTTGTTTAATCATTATTATCTCAGTAAAATTAAGATGAAAAGGGAAGATTTTAAAAGTTTTTGGAAATGAAAAAAATTTTCAATTAAGTCTTAGAATATATAGCAGGATATGATATATATATATATATATATTCTTATTACTTATATATAATTAATTATATATATATTATTATATATATTATATATATATTTCAAGTGGAATACAGTTGTTTTTTTCCGCTCTTGTATATTTATAATGTGAAGCAGACCAGGTAAGGGTTACCTTGCTCAAATTATAGTATATTTTATTTATATTATATATATATCATTATACTATATATATATTTATATATTATTATTATTATGATATATATGATATATATATAAATTTTGCCTTACAGTATGTTATTCCTAAATATTGTGGTAAGCGTTTGAATTCTCTTAACATGTTAGGTACGTTTCTTAATTGTTTCAAGTACTTTTTTATTGCCCGCGTATCTAAGCAATATTGCTTTATATGATATATTATAATATATATATATATATTATATATATATATACTCAATATTATTTATATATATATTATTTTTATTAATATCTATATTTATATTATTATCTGTAGTATATATTATTATATATACTATATATTATAATATATATTATATATTATTATATATATATATAAGTAATATAAGTATATATATTATATAATATATGATAGATATTAAATATATATATAGTATATTATTATTATATATATATATATATATATATTATATAGTATAATATATATATTGTATATTATATATATCTATATTATAGTAACATATATTAGATTACTCAGATAGTATACATTATATATATATAGTTTATATATATATTATATCTATATAGTTTAATTTTATATATATATAATAATATATAGTATATATTTAATTATATATATAATATATTATATAGGGTTATATATATTTATAGGTTTTACAAAGGAGTGTAGAATAGCGTTTCCCTTATTTATTTAACCCTTTGGCTTTAAGCATCGATTCGCACGTTTCCATCAGAAAAGCCTGTAGACTCTCGAAAAAATTGTATTGCAAGCGGTATGTGGCAGGTTTTTTATTTTCAGATTTCGGATTCTTGCTTTTTAGATATTCGATTTTGAACCAATAAATAGCTATTCATGGCGATTGGGCGTCACTCAAGTGTTCAACGTCTCAATTTTTTGGTGCCATTGTTAACAGTGTTTTCAAGCTGAAATAATGGATAAATAGTCATAAAGGAAGTACATAAAGAGCTTCTGAAAAATATTTTTCATTTAGATATTATACTAAGAATTATATTTTAGCCATCAATATACTTTCCTACTGTTGTGGAAAATTTTCTCGGATGTTTTAAATGTACCTATATAGGTGACATCTTGTCAATAAAGCAAAAAAATGCTGGATGTCTTGATAGAATAGAGAGGTGAAGGAATATGATTATATATATATATATTATATTATATGTATAATATATATATGATATATATGTTATATTATCTTATATATATATATATTTATATTATTTAGTTTATTAATATATATATATAATATATATATAGTTATTTTTTATTTAGGTTCACAGCTGATTGATCAGCTGATTGATCAGCTGATTCCGCTGCTAGGCTTACTAGTGACGTCATTGTCTTCTTTCGTATTCATCAATTTTATATATATTGTATTATATATATATATCCTATATAGTGTATTATTATTATTCTATTTAATATCTATATAATATATTACTTATAAGTTATACTTACCGATGGAGTGTGCAAAAGCCTTGAAAGTGGGTTTGAGATTTTTTTTCAGATCGCTCAAAGGTCAATAGTTTTCGGCAGTAAACCTCTCTATATACCTAGATTTTGTGCAAGAGATCAATCAGCTTCAGTAAGATTCTCATAAGTCCGACATTCATTCAGATGATAGTGTTGACTGTGAAAATTTCCCAAGTGAAAACGATGCCCGACTAAGACGTGATTTGATGCTCAATTATACAAGTGGGTAATTTTTTACTACTCTCTCTCTTATAATTAAAAAACAAGAATAGTATAATATATATCTATATATATATATTATTATATAATATATATATATTTATTATATAGTAATAATATATATATAATAATATATATAATATATTATAATATATATTATTGTATGTACATATATATACAATTATACTATATCTATGATATATATATATATATATTATATATATCTATATATTTACTAAATATTCTATTCATACTTTATATAGATGAATCCCGTATTAGCATTGCTTCCGCAACCCATGAAAGCCTCCCTCTTAAACTTACCAAAAAGGGTCCGTCGTACTCTACACTCTCTTGGTTGGAAAACTTTCTCTGTATAGCCTGCAGTTCTTTTATATCAGGACAATTAATTGAGCGACAGAATCGCACAAAGATACTCAGTGACCGTATAATAATTAGGTTCACTTTCAGCTGAGGTTGATCAAGAAGAGGAACAGGAGGAGGAAGAGGAAACTTGGAGATGTATCTTTCTAAAGGAGATCTAAAATAAATATAATATTCGCCAAGTGTGATTTGGGAATGGAATTGTAATTTCATATTGAAAAGGGCGTGTTTGCATATGGGAATGTATTGTGAGCTTTAGAGTATTTTTAGAAAACCTTTTGAGCGAGGATTTTTGAATTGATCTGTAATGAAATACCTATTTACTTTACAAAAGAACTTCATGTGAAATGATCTCAATATTTATCGTATTCACTTTTCTCGGTATTATGATAACTCTTCGCTTTTGAGGGGTTACCTATGACTCGTATTCCATAAGTAATATATATATAATTAATATAACTTATATATATAGTATTAATATATTATATATATATGTATTATATTATTATATATAATATATATATATATATATATATTCTATAGATTATATATATATTATATTATAGTTATAAAATATTTTCAATTTTCTTATATCTAGAAATTATTTTGTTTTTCCTTCAAATACTCTTTCTTAATTAACTTTGAAATAAATGGTTAGATTAATATAATACTTGAAAGAGTTTGGCATTTCTGAAATAAGTGTACCGATATGGTAGTTTTTTTGAAAACCTGGATCACGCTGAGCAAGAATGCAAGATAGCGGCATTTGAGTATTTTCTTATAACTAATACAGACTATTAAAAAATGAATATTATTTTTTAAATAAAAGCCTATATTAATTAAAAAACTGATGAAGAAATACCTTTCTTTTGATATTTGAATTATTTCCAGCCGTAAGAGATAATTGGAGTTCTGATCTTTTTATACGAGACTGGAACTTTGTTTGTGATTCAGAAATTTGTTTTAAAAATTTCTTTTCCAATCAAATTTAGTTAATTTGCTTGTTGTATGCATACGCATGGTTTTATAATGTTAAATGTAAAAATATCATAATGTATAATAGTATGTAGAGAATATAAATATTCCTTATATGAAATATTTATATTTACTAATATATAATATATATGTATATTATTATTATATATATATATATAAGTGAGCGTGGCAGAATTCTTTGATGTTATTTTTTTATTTACCTTCTGTCTTTCAGAGTGGTAGTATTTTTCGGTGTTTCCACGTATAACGCCGGTGTTCCTTGCAAATATCAAGTGAACAAGGTACTAGCTTTTGTAGTTTCCTATGGTGGGTCCCTACTTCACCTAAGCTGGGCTATCTCGCTAGTCAACAGTCACGTAAGTCGCAATCGGTTTTTTTTAAATTTCTTTATTGGATGGAGAGGAAGGTTTATTAAAGTAATATTGTAGAATAACTTTATTAAATTATGCTCTACTTATTCACAATTCATTGTCTTCACAGAGGCAATGTATTTTATAGATTTTTTTATTATCAATCAATTTTGGATTTTGCTCAAATTCGTTTCTCTTTTACAATCGAATATGATTTTTTCTTTTTTTTTTATAAAACGCGTTAACCAAAGAATGTCACGCCAACTAAGGTTAAATTCATTTGCACAAACACCAAGTTATTTTACATTAAATAGTAAAAAAGTAAAATATATATTACAAATGAATATTTCATAATTTTAATACCATTAACTTACAATAAAAAAATTCTTAAATAAGACTATAAATATAATGCGCCTCTTTTATATCCCATATTGGACCAAGTGTTTTCCTGGAACTGTTTTTATTCTTTGATTTCATTTTTCTCTAATTGAAAGGTTACTTATTATTTTTGATAAGCATTTTAAACTTTAAACAGTACAATATATAATAATATATGATATAGCAATAATGTATTATAATAAATCTTAGATTTTAAACTAACTTGTAACCTAATATTTTAGTGTATTACAATAAATGAAATTATTTAACGTATCTGAGAGTTCTGAGGTTGTCCTTGAAAACCCATTTTCTACCTTTTAAAGCTCAACTAGCAATTTGAGCGATTTTTATGCTTAAAAAATACTTTCAAAATCCATATTTTAAATATACTATATATATTATAATTTATATATATCTTTATATATATATTATATATAATATATTATATATATAATTTATATATATATTATATATATATAAGTATATAGTATATAGTGTCAGATGAAAAATGAATGTTTCATGAAAAATTTTCTACTCCCCAAGTCTTCAAGACTCACGAGGGTTCATTATATTATTATATAGTAATATATATGTATTATATTATATATACTATTATATATATATATAATATATATATTATATTCATATATAATTACTTATATATATAATATATTTAATATATTATATATATATAGTATTATATTATATATATATATTTTATCAGTATACTATTATATATATAATAGTATATTATACTATAGTAACTATTAATGGACCAAGTTCTAATCTACATTTAGTAAGGGTCATTATCCATTTAATTATATGACAGTGATATAGCCCTTAGATTTTACAAAGGGAGATTCAAAAAGCTCTTTTGAAGAAAGGATAGCCAAATAAGCAAGACTTTCACGATTTGAAATACTAAATTAAAACTTATATATAATCTATCAGTACGATGTACTATCTTATATTAATATATATATAAATATTATATAAATAGTTTATAGTAGTATATAATATATAATATATCTTATATATTACTAATATATATATATGATATATAATACCCCTAGTGTAAACTGATATATTATTATGCAGTGGTGGCACTGAATGTCACTACTTCTAACAGGGTAATTAGCGAATACATTTTTCGTTAGAATGGTTGCTATTTAATGTAGTTTACTGTTTGGTTTTCACCGTTAGCGGGAAAATTATCTTCGTTAATTTTAGTTTCGCTAAACTTATTTTATGCTGTTTGTTCCTGGTGTATAGAGTGTCTGCTCACAGTTTGTGGCTTTTAGCAATGTAGTCATTAACGACATGATTATAGGATTAACTCGTCAGCTCTGATAAAGAGAAATTAGAAAGAGAAGGCTTTGCGTTTGAGCGTCATAAATCTTTGAAGAGGGTTAAAAATGAATAGGCTAATATCACCGGAAAATAAACTAGGTGTATGTCTAACTTACAAGACGTATGTAATTATTTTGAAAAAACCTCTTACGATGTTAATTTTTTTGATTTCAGTATATATATAGATATCCGTGGTCACTTAATTCTAAGGCATAGAAGTTGATAGATCTATGTGAAGACTTTGTTAAAGGCCAGTTCGAAAGAGTTGCGATTGACGGTTGACTAATTTTTGCATGATCAAAATTTTTTTGGAGAGTCAACTTTTTTATTATGGCAAAAAAAAAGAAAATCCTGAATAAAACAAGGAAAAAGGAATAGATCGTCAAAGTATTTCTAATTTTTTCGTTATAAACTATATGCTTAGAAATTTGATGTTATCATTTCACATTTGTACCTTCTTTATTTTCACACTTTTTTTGCAGTTATATTTTCGAGCAATTGAGGAAAATTTTGTTTCCTCAGTCTTAGAAACAAAGTTGTAAGAGTGTTTAAATAAGTTTTAAGGATGTTTAATTAAGTTTTTTTTACTTAGTATAGAAATTTTGCAAACTGAAATTCTTTGTTTAAATAATGGTAAGTATTCTTGGGGAGGGGTCTTTATTCCCATACTTTCCCTGCATTAACAATAATAGCATATACTTGGTTGAATTCAACTTATCTATGCAACTTATTGCCCTAGTTATATAATTTTTAATTAAATTTTGATGAAAGAGTCATTTAATTTGTTTACAGACACACACACAGCAACCATTCACAGCACACCCATAATATATTTACTATATTATATATATTCTTTATATAGATCTAGTGTATACTATATATTATATATATATATGATATATATATAATTATATATTATAAATATATTATTATCATATTAATACTGTATTATATATATATTATAATAGTAGTGTATGTAGATATATATCCAATTCTAACTAAGTATCTAAGCGCTTCGTCTCATTTCAAAAGATAAATAAGAAATAAGATAAACAATAATGACAATAGATTACTTATAGTTAAGATATAGGAGTATAGTAAATTTTTGAGTTATCAACTAGCGTGCGCTTGTCGTATATTATTGGTGCAAGGCGAACGAGCGTTTATTCTCTTAAGAGTTTTACCGATTCTAAGGTGAGAACACTACAAGCTTTAATATATGAAAGGCATGGTGTAATTCCTGTTGGATTTTTAGCTTCAATTTACGCTTTAATTATGTATATTATTATTATATTATTTTATTATTATATTTATTATTATTATTATTATTAATTTTAATTATTATTATTCTTATTATTATTGATTATTATTATATTTTATTATTATTTTATATTAATTAATTATTGTATTATTATTATTATTTTATTATTATTATGATTATTATTATTATATTTTTTTATTGATATATTTTATTTATTTTTTTTATTATTTGTTTTATTTCTTCATTTTGTTATACTTATTGTTATTATTATATTTCGGGTCTCAAAGACACGACACTGTGTTGCATGTAGACCCATTCCCGATATTAGGGAAATTATTTTATCGCCTATTATATTATTGCTATAGATATCAAGTGTAAATATTGCATGTGAGATATGTAATTTTTTTCCTGAAAACGAGTTTATGAATTTTAAATTGAAATATTATTATTATTTTATTATTTTTATTATTATTATATTTTA
>JABUQX010044879.1:20000-35000 GCA_015478945.1 Trachelipus rathkii | reverse complement strand
ACCCTCCCGAAATATCCTCTACAAAGCACACTCCAGAAGATAGAAATTTCCCTTTTTCTACATTAAGATCCGGCATCATCGGGATTTTCTTCAAAAATACGAACATAGGTTTCGACCTCTATAACTCCTTTCCCCACCTGCCGAAGAGCTTAACAGAGGCCTGAAACTGTTGAAACCTCTGCTTTGAGGTGCACCATTCACACTCTCTACTGATCACAACATCACACCACCTCCGTAAATTATATTATATATATATATATATATATATATATATATATATATATATATTATATATATATATATATAATTATATAATATATATTATATATATATATATATATATATTATATTTATATATATATATTATATAATATATATATATATATATATATATATATTATATAATATATATATAATATATAAATTATATATATATATATATATATATATATTATATATATATATTATATATATAATATATAATATATATATATATAGAGAACCTTTTAACGTGTTTTATCCCCTTTTCAGAGGGTAAAACGGGGGGAATATATATATATAATACTATATATATATATATATATTATATATATAAATATATATATATATATATATATATATATATAATATATTATATATATATATTATATATATATTATGTTCACCACTTCTCCTTCTCGCTACAATACACCTTTTCCCCCTGATCGGTAAATTCGACACAACGTATAGCTCTAAGTATAACACATTCATTTCCAGCAAGCTCCGCCCTCCCTAAGCGAACTTTTTGCACTTTAATCGGCTAATTGGAGCATTGCGTCGCTTTTGTTGCCAACTCTATCGCTGGAATGAATCATGTTTTGTTCGGAGAAACGCCTCTTTCTGCTGAAAAAGGGAGGGGCCTGATCCACGGATGGAAATGACAGGTTCATTCCAATCCTTCCCCTAAATAATTTTTCTCCCCAAAATCCATGATTCGATGGCACTTGTTCTCGGACCATTCAGGAAGACATTGCGTATAGGGCTTGGAAAAACTCTCGTTCTCCTATTATCTACCTAATTTCTCTCTGCCCGAAATCGATGCAGGGATATTTTTCGACTGGCCAAGCGTTCTTACACTTAAAGAAAGTGTGCTTGCTCTTCTTGATTCTCCTTTTCTGATAAAAAGTATGGCCTCTTGCCAAGAAACATCTCCAATAACTTCTGTAAATCTGCCTTTCCCCCCTCTTATCCGTTCTGACGGTTCTGTTGCTAACACTCCTGCTGAAAAGGCTAATCTCTTTGGTCTTCTTTTTTCATCTAATTCCACCCTTGACGATTCCGGCTCCCCTCCTCCTGCTCCATCCCCTCTCAGGTGTCCAATGTCTCTACCTGTCATTACTCATGATCGAGTACATGAGATACTGAGATCTATGAACGTCCGGAAGGCCAGTGGCCCAGATGGCATTCCTCCTCGTGTTTTGAGGGAGTGTGCTTCTGAGCTGGCGCCTGTCCTCGTTCAACTCTACTCCTTATGCCTTAATACTAATACTTTTCCTCAATGCTGTGCAAGCGCACTTTATTCAGCCATCCCAAAAAAAGGTCAGCCGCTTCGATCTCTAACTATCGACCTATTGCCTTAACTTTGTATTCTATCTAAAATCTTTGAAACTCTCCTTAACTTTCATTTCCTCGATCATATAGAATCTCATTCCCTTCTTTCAGATTGTCAGTATGGCTTTCGACAATCGAGATCAACTGGTTGACTATCCTTTCTTATCTTAAACTGATCATATGGTCTTCTGCCCTTTAAGGTCATGGGGTGTCTTTCTGGTAGCACTTTGACATATCTAAAGCTTTTGAAAGGGTATGGCATGCGTCGCTACCTCTAAGCTACCTTCCTTTGGATTTCCTCCTTCGCAGTTGGCTTACTTCTTGTCTAGTCTTTCAGATCGTTCCATTTCAGCTCTTGTTGGTGGAGCAACCTCTTCCTCCTTCTATTAATGGGTGTTCCTCAGGGTTCTGTATTTTCTCCTACTTTATTCCTACTTTTCATCAACGATCCTCTTGCTGGCACTTCTAACTCTGTTCACTCTTATGCGGATGACTCAACTCTCCATTCTTCCACTCATTTTAATTGTGCTCCCTCTTTGTATCTTAGGAGTTTGCCTCTCGTCTACAGCTTTCTGATTCAATTCTTGCCGATTTGGTCGGGAATTTCTCATTGGGGTAACCGTAATCTTGTGAAATTACCTCTTTGAAAACTCAACTTCTTCATATCTCTCCTCTCTAAAATACCTCCAACTTTGCCTATCCCTTTTTGATGGCTCTATTGTCTTACCGTAAACATAAACATTCTAGGAATAACATAAATAGTGAATTGTCTTGGAGGCCTCACATTCACATCGGTTGCTAAAATGGCTTCAAAAAAAAGCTGGTAATTCTGTTCAGATGCGTGAATTTTTTTTCTTCTGCTCAGATACTCCAGTTTTTAAAGTCTTATTCGCCCCTGCATGGAATTCGTTTTCCCACATTGGGCGTGCTGGATCCGGTTCCACCCTCCTTTTGGATTGAGTTGAAGCTAAGGCTAAGAGGCTTATAAAACTGTCCCATACTTTCTGACTCCCCTTTGACCCTCTTTCTCTGCGTCGTGAAGTAGGTGCCCTATCTCTTTTTCTAGAGGTATTACAACCGCAGGTTGCTCGCTGAGTAATTGACCTCCTCATTCCTCACAACTGCCGTCGACCTCGTTAACACAAGAGGTGCATTGTTCTCTCACGAAATTTGTGTGAATATTGGAGACTCAAGGATCACTCGTTTATGGTACCTCCTTCTTTCCAGCCACATCTGTTTTGTGGAATCCTTGCCTTCTTTTATTTTCCCCGCAAGGTTTAATCTTCCTCTATTAAGTCCCGCGTCAGTGTTAGGGGGCGGAAACGACAGAAGCCAGATTTACGGCTAAATCTGGCTACCTGCCGACACATATATGTATTTTTAGCGACTTTTTAGTACTCAGCTACCTTCCTGGCTACTTTTCACATCTGGCATTTTTAAGGGGGGCTCAGCCCCCGGGGGCCCCTTCTTCATATGCGTTTGCCAGCTTTTTCATGTGGTGTATGTTTGGTGGGTGCCAGTGGTATGTGTACTTTTGCTACTTCACCCGCTAGCACCAGGTTCTCCCCCCTACCCCCCCCCTTTTTTTTTATTCAGTTTGTTATGATTTCCCGTTCTTTCTTTAGCCTTTTTTTTTTTTCTTTTTTGGCCTTTTTTATCATTTTGTATAATATTTTTAGCGACTTCTTCAGCTCAGACTACTTTCATGAAATTATTTAGCGCTTTCCGCTAAATCTGGCAACCTATAGGTAACACTTTTTTAACTTTTTCTTTCGACGTTTTATCATTCTAGGTATATATTTTAAAGTTTCTAATACTCAGTTACTTTTCTGGTTCATTTTTCTAGCGCTTTTCTGCTTATTCTGGCAACCTATTGGTAATTTCAGGATTTTAACACTTTTTAACCTTTTTCGGTATTTTTATTATTCTTGGTATATATTTTAATGACTTTCTAATACTTAGCTACTTTTCTGAACCTTTATTTAGCGCTTTTCCTGCTAAATCTGGCAACCTTTAGCTAAATTTCAGGATTTTTATCACTTTTTGGTCCTTTTTTCGGTATTTTTATCATTTTAGGCATGTATTTGTAATGACTTTCTACTACTCAGCTCCTTTTCTGAACCTTTTTCTATCATTTTTCATATAATTCTGGCTACCTATTGGTAAATTTTCTAGGATTTCTAACCTTTTTGATTAATTTTTGCACTTTATGGTCACTTTCAACTACTCATATACTTTTTGAGCCTTTTCAAAAGCTTATTCCTGTAATTTATTTAGTTTTCCTGTTAATTCTGGCCCGATTATTGGTAAATTTTTATAATTTTTTAACTTTTTCGATACATTTTTAATCTTTTTACCACCATTTGCAATCTTTATCTATCTCAGCTATGTCTCTCAATCAATGGATGTGACATTAACCGTTAGGCTTAAATACAATCCCCCAGCAACGGCTTCATATTAGCCATTAGGCTTAAATACTTCCCCTAGCAACGTTAGTCCTAACACCTGTTAGCCTTTCGGTAACCCAGCTACGTTAGCGAGTCACTTTCTGCGTTTTTGACGCTTACGGTGTCACATTAATGGTATGCGATTTCATCCACGCGTTAGAGTTCAGTAGCCGCAGCCGCAGCCATGGGCCGGACGTCTTCCGAGTTTGTACAACATACGATGCTATTTTATTTTGTAAGTTTGATTTTTAATTTTTTTTTCAATTTAAATTTTTATTATTTTTATTTATTTTTAATTTTATTTTAAGAATTTATTTTTCAAACTTTAATTTTTATTTATTTTTATTTTTTACTATTCATTTATTTTAACAAATTTATAATTTATTCTTAAACGGAATTTTTTATATGATTTCATTTTTACATTACTTTGTGTTTTAATTTTTTATTTATTTATTTTAATTTTATTTAAATTTATTTTTATAAGTTTCATTTTACATTTATACTTTGTGTTTAATTTTTTTATTTTTTATTTAATTTATTTTAATTTTACTATTTAAATATTTTGCAACTTTTTTCTATAAGTTTCATTTTACGTTTATACTTTGTTTAATTTTTTATTTATTTTTAATTTTATTATTTTTTATTTCTAATTTTTTTTAGTTTTATTTATTTTTAATTTTTTATTTAAAAATAATCTTTATATATTTTAAAACTTTTTATTCTTTTTTAGTTTCTTTGTTTTTTAAACATTTTGTTTTAACTAGTTTTTCTTTCATTTTTGATGTTTTATAACATAAAAATTTGGTTTTTACATACCCAAAGCAGTAAATCAGTAAATCAGTAATCAAACTACCCTCCAGCCACCCTCCTGCCATCCGTGATCTATTGATCTATGTCTATTGGATCTATTGAATCTATGATCTATTGATCTATTGATCTATTGATTCAAGTCATATTTTTATTAAAATTGTTATGTTTTACATACCCTAAAGCAGTAAATCAGTAAATCAAACTGCCCTACATACCCTCCCACCATCCGTGATCTATTGATCTATTGATCTATTGATCTATTGATCTATTGATTCAAGTCATATTTTGTATAACATAACACAAAAACTTTTATTTATTTTTGTTTTGTTTCTTTAAACATTTTGTTTTTACAAAAAAAATTATTCTTTTTATGTTTATAACTTAAAAAATTTGTATTTTTACATACCCTAAAGCAGTAAATCAGTAAATCAGCAAATCAAACTGCCCTCCATACCCTCCCACCATCCGTGATCTATTGATCTATTGATTCAAGTCATATTTTTTTATTAAAATTGTTATGTTTTACATACCTTAAAGAGTAATCAGTAATCAGTAAATAAAATGCCTTCCATACCTCAGCCATCCGGTGATCTATTGATCTATTGATCTATTGATCTATTGATTCAAGTCATATTTTTTATTAAAATTGTTATGTTTTACATACCCTAAAGCAGTAAATCAGTAAATCAGTAAATCAAACTGCCCTCCATACCCTACAGCCATCCGTGATCTATTGATCTATTGATCTATTGATTCAAGTCATATTTTTTATTAAAATTGTTATGTTTTACATACCCTAAAGCAGTAAATCAGTAAAGCAGTAAATCAGTAAATCAGTAAATCAGTAAATCGAAGTACCATCCAGCCACCCTCCTACCCATCCATGATCTATTGATCTATTGATCTATTGATTCAAGTCATTTGTTTATTAAAATTGTAGTTTTACATACCCTAAAGCAGTAAATCAGTAAATCAAGTAAATCAACTGCCTCAGTCACCCTCATGCCATCCATGATCTAGTTTGAATCTATTGATCTATGATTATAATTCATAGTCATATTTTATATAACATAACACAAAAACTTTATTTATTTGTTTTGTTTTCTGTTAAACATTTTGTTTTTAGCTAAAAAATTTATTCTGTTTTTATGTTTATTAACTTAAAAAAATTTGATTTTTACAAACCCTAAAAACGTAAATCAGTAAATCAGTCAAACAAACCGTCAACCCACCCTTCTTCCCTCCATGATCATTTGATCTATTGATCTATTTATCTATGATCTATTGATTCAATGGTCATATTTTGTAAACATAATATAAAATAATTCTTTGCTGTAAGCTGTTGTTGTTGAAATGTCGCGTTTGTCTGTGCATAATGCGTATCGCCAGTTGATCTCAGACACACCCTCGTCTGCGATTCATTCGTATTAGATAGACATAGTTCGTATTTGTTGTTGACTTCAATGTTGTACTTGTTGATCTTAGTTGTTGTTGATGTTCGTGTATAGTTGTTGGTATGTTCTTAGTTGTTTGAATCTATCAACGTGTTCAAGATAATTAAAACTATCATACTATCTCTTTTCAAACATATATATCGTGCTTAAAATGATTAATGTTAATACTTTATACCTTACATCATGTTAATTATATGCAAGAATCATATACAACACTAAGCAATACCTATCCTCTCACTCTCGTCCTCACTGACAATCGTGCAAGCATTCCTATATACTAATGCGTAACGAAAGATTCATGAAGTTAAACTTACCAGCTCAGATGTCGAATTCAAGTTACAGCATATTCTCTATATGTCATATTATACTAACACACCGACACAAGACTAATTATTATATATTATTATTATTATTTATTGTATTTTATTTATTATTATTATATCATTTTTATTTATATTATCTATATATATATTATATAATTATCTTTTATTTGTGATTATTATTATGATATCTGTATTAATTACTATTATTATATTAATATTTATTATTTATATTATTATTTATTATTATTATTATTATATTATTATTATTTTATTTAATTCATAAATTATTTATACTTCTTCTAAAGCAGATTATTTATTATATTATATCTCAGTATTAATATCATGTACTTATTATTATTAAATATATATTTCTAATTATTCTTAGGTGTAATTTATTCTTCTCGTACCGAGCTTGGTATAATCTATTCATTCTGTGATCATCTAATGTGCTTCCAAATATTACTATTACTCATATTTTATTATTATTTTTTATAAATATTAGTTATTATTTATACAATAATCTCTATTATTAATAAGCAATGTAAATATTATTATTATTCTCTCATGATTATTTTATTAACGTGGAACTGTAATCTTAAGTCATCAAAATCTTAGATCTCACATATCCTACCTTCCAGCACTGCGATCTACTTTGTATGCAGAGTCCACTTGACCAGTAACATTGGTTTAGGGTTAATTGTTCTCTCTACTACTAGAACATCTGAAATTTCTATACGAGATCATTGATGCTCAAGTTTATACTCTCAATTAGAGAACTTGTATGTTTTGCTATGCACTATCACCGGCAGCACAATGAAACTCAGGTGAAATGTATCTCATGTGTTACAAATCTAAACTCGCTTACTATCTTTGACATACATGACCGTGACCAAGCGCTATCGCACTCTGTGTATCTATATCTATTAGGATCTATTGATTCAAGTCATTATTTGTTCCCTATTCATATTTTAACATTGAGTATAGGTTTGGATTGATCTGATGGACATTTACCCTAATATCATTTGTTCTCTATAGGGTTAATGCCGTTACTTCAAATAACTCATTGTTTTATACTATACGATGTAAGATTCGTAAATTCATGATTATTATTGATCTATTCCAATATTCCTATTATCTCTACTCTTCATTTATATTTATCTCCTCATTTTCATTATTCATATTATATATTTTATCTATTTAATTATTTGTATAATTATCTACTATATTTTGTTATATATCATATTTAGTTAATTAGTCATATTTTGATTATTCTTTATTTATTAAGATATTTACCTCTGATATATGGACTTTAACAATTTCATAACTTATACCTTTACTACATTACTTACAACACAAACACACTACATACACGTCACATCTAACACGATTACACATCACTCACATCACATCACTACACACGCACCACTGTACAATCAGTATTATAGACACTTAACTTAAGTACATTAGCCGTGCACATTCATCTCGAACTCCTCCACGTCACTAGCCTCACATGCCACTGCTCTCTTCTATGAGTTATATAGTCTGGAAGCATATCGGATGTAACATTTTCTAACCTTCCTTTGAGAAGTCACTAATTTTGATTTTTTACCATGATTTATATGATTATCTCAAACAGTTTCGTTATTGTTATATGTATTTCTTTTAACTGTTATTATACATTTATTATCCTACTTAATTATAATAAAATGTCTGTTTATAAAGTTAGTTTTTATTATATATATATTATTGATTTTTACTTTTTTTTTATAATTTATATATTTTTGTTTATTATATTCTTATAAATGATTAAAAAATTAATTACTATTATATTTTTTTGTATTTATTAATATGTTTTATGCTTTAATATATCTGTTATAAAAATATTTTTTTACTACAAATTCTGCAATTTCCCCCCTCGTTGTGAACCATATTCAACTTAGGATTTAATTTTTTGCATTTTTACATACCTTATTTAACGCAGTAATCCCAGATTAAATCAAGCTAAATCACGGGCCATCAAACACCACCACCCCACCCTCATACTCCTTCCTGATCTACTCTGAGTAAATATTGAATATCTGATAGATTCTTTTGATATTATAGTTCAAGTCGAGTATATTTGTAATGATACATAACACAGTAATCGCTTTGTATGATGTTTTGCGTTAATCTGCTTTAAACATTTTTGTTGTTATTAACTAAAATGTATATTATTCTTTATGTATAATACTTGAATGTTTTTTGCCCTTTACATACCCTAAAGCAGTAAAAGTATATCAAGATCAAGACCGACCCACCCTCACCCTCCTGCGTTTCCATGATCTATGTGATCGTAGGATCTGTAATTGATCTTATGATTGCGAAGTTCATATTTTTGTAGAAACATAACAGTAAAATGAAGGTCGGTTCAGTTACAGTATAGTCATTATCGGGTTCTCTAAGCTAGGATAAGATACTAGGGTAGTAAGGTCATTAGTGTTCAGCGAGGCAGATAAAGCAGAAGTGAGTCATGATAATGGAATCTAAGGGATGGTGTTAAGGTGTTACAAAAAACAAAACCATAATAGAATTATATTACGAAGGAGAGTAAATAAATATCCTACCAGATTATGTCATTAGCAACAGTTCTAACTTACCCGCGTAACTTAATTATAGTAAAGCGTGTTAATAACGTACATTTTGACCAACACGAGTAAACGTAAGCGGATTTTACCCACTGTTGTAAGACATATCATCACTGAAAAAATAACCAACTGTTAATTTTTACATTAACAAATATGTAGACTTAGTTCTCATCAAAGAATTGATGCAGTAAACCTTACCTTACAGCGTATCAGTACTTGACTCCAACGAAATAGAACTTGATAGCTAACAGAGTCAAAGTGGTCACAGGCATCAGTAAATGCTGCATATACATAAGTTGAGTGAAGACACATAACAACCTAACCACAACCTGTTATAAACGAATAGAACTTGCTTAACATAAAACTAAATGGTATCCGCAACTTATAAGTACTATACATGTAGGAAATGTGTGGTAGGCTAAAACATCGTTACGGAGTAAACAAATGATAAGCCTTATGTAACGACAGCTTGTATTCTATGAGTATATTAGGCTCTAAACGATTTCGGATGGTATTAAGTTTAGACTATAGGTATAATATTTTTATATTCATAACTTAACTTAAAATTTATTCATAACCTAACTTAATTATCATACTAATTTATTATTATTAATTTAATTTAATTATTTATTATTTAATTAATTATTTAATTATTATTATTATTATTATTATTAATTTATTATGTTATTTATTTATTTATTTATTTATTATTATTATTTATTTAATATTATATTTATTTTTTATATTTTATTATATTCTCCATAGATTCTCAAATACTAATTGCATTATTAATATGATGAGATCTAAATGGTATAATAATATAATAAATTAATTAATATATATATATAATAATATAATACTATGTACGTATAGAATGTAAGAATTATATATAATAATAATAATTATATGGAATTAAATTAAATTATGAGAATTAATAATGTAATGAAATAATAAGAGTAATATAGCAAACGTAAAGGCCTACATACATAATCGGGCAATGCAATTATCAACTGGTATGCATTCAAAATTACTAGAACAATTTAGCGTTATGTCAGAATAATAATAATGTTAATAATACTAACAGAGTACACATAACAATAAACATAATACGCAATAGCTTGATATACTAATGACATTACATAAGGTAATAATAATGTAAGAAATACCAATCAATGAGATGACATTGGTGTAATTGCGTTTACCATCTAACTTGGATACAGTTACCTCTAAATAGTGTGAAATTCTCGTATTAGATGAGTATATACTCATTATCTAATATCTTTGTGGAGCGACATTGGAGAAGGGAACGAGATTATTACTTTGTGTCCTCCAATGGTCCTTAGGTCTTAGAACAGGGCTCTCTGTTTTATGATCTTATTAACAGTAGTTCAATTTAGGTTATTAAGTTATTATTGATATATTAATTTAACTATGTCTATATTATAATATTATTATAATATATTTATTATCTCATTATTAATTATTAAATGTTATAATGTTTATATTATATTATATTATATTATTATTATTATTATATTATTATTATTAACTTGATAAATAAGTGTGTATTTATATTCGTTATTATGTATTAGTTATTTAGTATTATACTCCAAACTATATTGTATTGAATAACAATCTAAACTACCATACACCATACACACACAAAACACACACACACACTCACCAATAATTATAGGGACACTTTACTTAAATTACTTAGCTCCTGGCAATCATACGTACTAACGTTACTTTGATCACTGACTGCATATTTATGAGTCAGCAGATGGCTAACTTTCTAAACCTCTTGGAAGACATTTACATTTACATGTTAATATAAACAGTTTCGTTTTGTATGTATTTTTACTTATGTTTATAGCCTAGCTTGCTTAGTTCATTCTGCTTTACAGTAAGGGAACTTTGTTTATTATGTTAGCAGTTAATATTTCTTGTTAAATAAGGATGTTAGTTATTTATGTTTACTTATTTTTAGTTTTATTTATTTGATGGTAGGTTTGTTATGTTCTTAGCTCAACTTATGTTATGTCAGCTTTATTGATGTGAACACTTTAATATGTTAGCATTTATTCGTTGGGTAGTATGATTAATGTAGGGTAAGGTTCGATGAATAAGTTTTTAAAATATTACTATGTAATTGTATAAAAATTAACATTGGTATGTTATGAGATTATGCTTGATCATATTAGATAGTAAAATCGCTTTATTCTCTTTGTTTTTCGATTAGACTTATTATTTTGCTATCTGTTTAAAACATTTGTTTAACTAAAAATTACTTTGTTTCATGTGTTACTGTATCGTATGATATACTTGTATGGGAACACATTTTGCGTCAATGATTTTATCAGACTATTTACACGTCTAAAAGCGTAAGCTATGTTAGGATTTCATGGTTATTAATCTCAGATTACATTTCAAATATTCTCCATACAATCTCTACCATGCTATTCCACTCTGATATTCATAGCCTTCCCTATTGATCTGATGATGATCATAACTTGATTCTGTGATCTATTGATCTCAGTATGTATTAATGTCTATTTATATGGACTTGTATGATAGAATAATATAGTAATCATCGCAGGACCTCATTTATTTTATATAGTTTTTGTTTTCTTCCGTTTAATGCTTATTGCTCTGATTTATGACATATCGTAAAAATTTTTTTCAATTATTCTCGTTATATATAGAACTTCAAATAGAATTTCTTATGGCTTATTCATTAGTAATTACAGCATAGATCAAGAATGTGAAAGAGCCGCGAGGGTAAATCAGGTGAAGTCGCAGAGACATGGTCTTCGCATTACCCAACGTGACTCTCTACTCCGTTCTTCTACTGCTTATCAGTTCCGGATGAATTATCTATTAAGGATGCTCACTAGAATAACTATTAGATCATTATTTGATCTATTGATTTTCATTTTCCATAATTTGAAATTGACTTAGAAACACATTTATAACAAAAATAGGAAACCTGCAAAATTTTAGTAGATTTAATAACAAACGACGAGAAATGTTTTATTAAACAGAAATAAAAAGTGGCAAAAATAAATAAAGGGTTTGATGTTTATTCATAACAAAATATGACTGTAATCTATAGATCATAGATCAAATATCAATAGATCAATAAGCATTTCTTCATGGGAAGGGTATGAGGTGAGGTGGGTGGTTGATTAACTGATTTTACTGATTTACTGCTTAGGGTATTGAAAAGGCAAAATGTTTTAGTTTATAAACATAAAATGAAGGAAAATTTTAGTTAAAAACAAAAATGTTTTTTTTTTTTGTTATTAAAACGAATAATAGCGAGCTGAGAAGGGTGACTGACGAAGGTGTGTTGCAAAAATAAATAAATGTTTTTAAAAAAAAAAATATAGATTATTTTAAAAAATAAAAAAAATTAAAAAAATAAATTAAAAACATAAGTAAGTAAATAAATAACTAACTTTTAAACAAAATATAAATATAAGGCAATAATAAGAAGAAACCGCGTTTAAAAGAAAATACATAACAAAACGAAATGTTTATATTAAACATGTAAAAAATGTAAATGTTTCAAGGAGGTTTTAGAAAATGTATACAACATCGCTTGACATCAGTAGAAATAGGGCAGTCATGTGATAACCAGTAAGTAGTACGATGTGATTGCCAGGCTAATGTATAGTTTAAAAGTGTCTTAATTATTGTGAAGTTGTCGGTGGCGTGTGTTTGTGTGTTATGTTGTAGGTGTTAGATTTGTTATGTTCCAGTATACATAATAGTTGAATATATAATAATAATTTAATAATAATTAAATATTAATAATAAATAATAATTATAAAATAATAATAATAATAATAATAATAATAATAATAATAATAATAATAATAATAATAATAATAATAATAATAATAATAATAATAATAATAATAATAATAATAATAATAATATAATTTAATAAATTGAAACTACTGTTTAAGATAAAAACAAATGTTAAGTAAGGACATATGTGAACAAAGTAATAAATCTCGTTACCTTTCTCATGTGTCAAAAGATATATTAAGAATAATGAGTCATTCCTCGAATTTTCATTGGCTGTTCCGTATGGGCATAGCAAATACAGTCTCTGATTGGTTACCCTTGAGCGTAACAAGATTGCGTAATGTTTAGGTGTCTGGTAGAGAACAATTTACCAACCAATGTTCTAGTTGTGGACCTGCATGCAAAGTGATCGCATGCGTTATTGGTGTTGTGAGATCTATGTGGAATAATAATATAATATAATAATAATTTGTTAATAATAATAATAAAATATAATAATTTTTATAATTAATAATTCTTTTAATTTAATAATAATAATATATAATAATAATAATAATTTAGTTATTAATATTAATTAGGAATTTATTTAATTTCAAATAAAATAATAATTATAATATAATATAATATATTAATAATCAATAAATTAAAATAATAAAATAATATAATTTTAATTTTAATATTACTAAGAACTGATAGTAACAAAATATTTCGAATTCGAATTCAATGTAAATAATATTGAAAATAATTTAATAATAATATAAATAATTAATAATTAATAATAATTTAAATAATAATAAATAATAATTAATAATATTAATAATAATAAATTAATAATTAATTTTTAATATAATAATAATAATAATTTAATAATAATAATTATAATAATTATAATTTATTTTGTGCTGGTGTGTATAGTAAAGATTGAGATTGCTATGATGACTTCTGCTGGTAAGTGAAACTTCTAATTTTAGGTTACTTGTTAATGAATCTGTTGTCAGTTTGGCTAGTATGAGATATAATTTTTGTTAGTTTTCAATATACAATGGATTAATGGTTTAAAATTAACATAATATTTTAGGGATGTGTTTTGAAAAAGTGGTTGTTTAGGCTGATTTAACTTGGACGTTTGATACTTAACAACAACAACAACAACAACACAACAACAACAACAACAACAACAAACAACAACAACAACAACAACCAACAACAACAACAACAACAAACAACAACAACAACAACAACGAACAACAAAAACAACAACACAGCAACAACAAACGCAACATTTCAACAACCACAACATTAACAACTGCAACCAATGCCAACAAATATACATTAAAAACTGAGTAAAGTATTTATTTATATTATTGTTATACAAAAATATGACTTGAATCAATAGATCATAGATCAATAGGGGTAGCCTCAAATAGATTCAATAGTATCATGGATGGGTAGAAGGTGGGGGTGGGTGGTTTTTGATTTACGAGAATTTATGATTTACTGTTTTAGGGTGTGTAAAAAATGTAGCAAATTTTTTTTTTAAGTATAAACATAAAAAGAATAATTATTTTTAGTAAAAACAAAAGGTTTAAAGGAAAACAAAACAAATTAAATAAAGTTTGTTATGTTTTTATATAAATAATTGACTTTTGATCAATAAGATCAATAGATCAATAGATCATAGGATGGTGGGAGGAGGGTTTTTTGACTGGAGGGCAGTTTTGATTACTGATTTACTGATTTACTTGCTTTTGGGTATGCTAAAACATTAACAATTTTATAAAAAATATGACTTGATCAATAGATTCAAAGAATCAATAGGCATCAATAGATCAATAGAGATCATGGATGGGTAGGAGGGTGGCTGGATGGTACTTCGATTTACTGATTTACTGATTTACTGAATTACTGCTTTTACGATTTCTGATTATAGGCGTAT